>JARFYF010000074.1:100426333-100436493 GCA_030265395.1 Rhina ancylostomus
AACCATCAATAGAATAGATCATACCGATGGGTTTGACAACCCCTGGGTTTGAAGGAAGGGGTGGGGAAAGGTAGGGCAGGAGGATGGGACAGGATTCCCAGTCTTCCTTGGGTCCATTGGGGTCTCTGTGTGGTTCCCTGGGGACATGTGAAGGCATCCACTTTAGTAGAAAGAATTAAAAGAGAAGAATATTGTTTAAAAGAAAGCAAACTACAGAATGCTACTGGACAGAGATTTGAGTTTGTTTGTGCATGAAATACAGAAGGTGACTGCAGCAAGTGACTAGGAAGGTGAACTGCCCTTAATTGCAAAAAGGATGTAGCATAAAAGTAAAGAGCTCTTGCTACATTTGCACAGTCACTGGTGAGACAACAACTGGAGTAATGCATGCAGGTTTGGTTTCCATATTTAAGGACGGATGTGTTTGGTGTCAAAGCGGTTCAGAGGGTGTTCACTAGATTAATTCAACTGATTTAGTCTAATGCTTTCACAGTAAACTGAATAGGTATGAATGAAAGAGAGAAAACAAGAATAAAAGAAGTAGCAGCTGGAATGGACCTTTCAATAAGAGCACAGCCAATCTTCTACCTCAACACTGGTTTTCTATCTCGATATCTATAAAATCCAAACATCTACCAATATCTGTTCTGAATGCAATCAATGATTGACTCTCCACAGACTTCTGTGTCAGAGCATAATGAATCCAAAGTGAACCTTTGATGGGGGAGCAGCCCAGCCGAACAGATTCAGGGAGATGACTGCATTGTAAGTAAGACTGAAGAAATGGCTTACCCCTTACTTTAAAACTGTGATCCCTAATCCTGGGCTCCTCAGACAGGTGATACATCCTCCCTGTATTAAGCCTGTTAAGCCACTAAGAGTTCTGTTTGTTTCAATGTGGTCACTCTCATCCTTTTAAACTCTAAAGATGAGAGGCCTAGCTTACTCAAGTTCTCCTCATTTGACAGACCTGCCATTCCTGGAAAAACTCCAGTGAATCCTTATCAAAATGTTATCCTTGTTTTCGGCAGAGAAAGCACAATTATTCCAGGTCTGAAATGCTCTTGTAATAAAGATCAATATATAACTTGCCTTCCAACCTGCTTATGTGCAATGGAGAAATAAATGTATGTCTGTAGGAGCTGTAAATTTCAACAGTAGAAAATATAACAGCAATGGTTTGGAGTCAAAAGGCTTCATTGCCTGCTGTAAGATTCCAAGAGATTAATAGGCTGTGTTTAACCAAAGATGTAGCCTTTCTCTTGTATTAGGCTTCATGTGTTTTTACTGTAGTGTTGAGTAGTGAAGTAAAAATATTGATGAAGCATTGATTTTAGTGATTAAGTTACTAAGATATAGCTTGCTGGAAAACTGAGAATGAGTGAGATCTTTTAAAAGGGAACCAATTTCTATGACATAAATATGGGTCTAAAGAATAAGTATGTTTCAATTATTGCTTGACTTTCCACCTTCACAGGAATGGTCCAGAGATCTGTATCGTTAAACTGTGTCTCTGTCTCTGAATGCCACACAGAATGATCATGTGAGTTTTAAGGACTAATCAATCATACTGACTCCCTCTACATTTGCTGCTTCTTGTTCTCACACAGCTCCTTGAGAACAAGGAAGACTTGCTTCCAGTTTTGTGGGTTCTGAGGTAAATAATGAGGGGTTAAGGAACAGGTGCTTGTGCTGAAATGTGTCCCGAGAAGGGGATCAGATATTGGGAATGAGGGAAAAGTAACCAAGGAATCACGGGTGAAATGGTCCCTTCAGAACACAGAAAGGGAACAAGAGGGGATGGCGTTATGCTGGATGAAATGAAGGAAACTGATTGGGTAGAAATAATCCTAATTGTTGTTCTGGGAGGGAGAGGGATGAAGGCTGAGGCAGAAGTGCAGGAAATAAGATGGACTCTGTCAGGCTCCCCATCAGCTGTGATGGAGGCAAATCTTTGACTGAGAGAAAGAGAAACTACATGGAAAGTACCAGCATGAAATATTTATCATCAGTACACATTAAACAGAGGCGGAGAAACTGGGATTCAGAATGGTGTCCTTACAGCAACTGAGTTGAACTGAAGTAGTATCAAGATGGATATGGATGTCAGTGTGTAGAAAAAGAAATCTGGGCACAAATAAGTTACAGCTAGCTCACTTGACACGACCTAATCTATTTGTCTTGCATTAGACTCCAGTCCACATTTCTGGAAGCAGAGTTTGATATTTCATTAGATGGCCTAATATCACCATCTTCTAAAGGCAAAAGAATGAGCAATCGTTACAGTGCTGATCACATCCAGAGATTATTTAACAACAACCAGTACATCCCATAATCAGTAAAAATCAGTCAATTTTCCTTTTGCCCAAACATCCTATCATTTTTTAATAACAGAGCTACAAATTTAATCCTTTATTTTACTTTTTTCTTTAAATAATTTTCTTTCCTCCAGCTGAGACTTTCTATTCTATCCAGTTTGAATTTCTTCCCCTTTCTGAGGGACAGCACAACAGTGCCTCTGTTAACCCCTCCCATTGTCGCACACCTGACTCATCACTGTCTAAGTAAGGGGAATTTAAGACTTAAAGAGTGCCTTTAAATAGCAAAGTAGCAGTTAATTTACAAGAACCACAGGGGATGATGGGAGAAAAGAGACTGAAACATTAAAAAAAAGGCAAGATGAATTTTAAAAAATATACAACATTGGGGGGGAAGAAGAAACAGTCTGACAAGCAGGCAAGAAAGAGAAGGAAATTGAGATGAGATAGACAAAGATAGAGACAAGCTTATCCAAAATGAAGGATCACTTTAGAGAAAGGAGATGAAAATTGTAATGACAGACAAATTGATACACTTAGAGCAAAAAGTGTCTCAGCTGTGCAGAGAGAGTAAGGCAAATGGATAGAACATGTGAAAGAAATAAAAAGAATTAAAGTAACATTAAAAAGACCATAAAGGAATGAGTAGATTTTTGTGTCTGACTGTGTGCAATATTGCAGATGAATCATTATAAATATGCACATGACAGCAAGCCATTAATAAGGTCCAAACAATGATCTGTCTGGAGGAATGAGAAGCAGCTGAGATCCATTCTTAGTCACACAAAAGAAAGAAGACTAAACATTGAACAAATGACCTCATTTCTGGTATTTAACCTCTCTTTAAGAATCAGTAATCCCAACCTTGTTCCCTGCTTCTGGTGCCTGCCGTTAAACGTATCAGAGGCAATGAAGCAACCACTTTTGTATTCATGTATGTCATTACACTGACAATTTTCATCTCCTTTCTCTAAAGTGATCCTTCATTTTAGATAAGCTTGTCCTCCAGTTCGTCTCTATCTTTGTCTATGCGACTAAATTTTGAAAGTGTCTGTAAGTTTATAATTGAATAACAATGTCATTTAATTGCAAAAGTGGTATTTGAAACACGACAACCATGACTTTGACGACCGCAAACCAAACTGTCACAAAACAGAACAGAAAAGCGGTTTGGAGAAGAATAGAAAGCACTAGCCATCCTAGGAAATAACTTTCCTCTTTCTTTCCATGCCGCTTGTTTGAAGTGCTCTGATGAAATAGTTCTAATGCGAGGCATGTGGCTGTTGCATAATGAGAGGCCTATCTGTATCCAGCTGCCGACTCACATAACATCATAGCGATGGCCCTTTGCCCAGAGAGGGGAAAACACACACACAACGCACAGAAGTCCCTGCCAGCATAGGCCCTTACAACGGAAGGAAGACAGTAAGCAGAACTGCAACCAGATGAGCTGCAGCACCCCCTGAAAAGAAGTTGAATCTGGCGGGTGAGTGACCCTCTCCCCTTCTGCACCATTATATATTGCACTGTGCCAACTGCCTGCTTTTACATCGACTACCACAGCTCCTGTAATGAAGTGAGCAGCCGTCAAAGCCAAACTACACTCGACATTTTTTTCTCTGGAATACATATTTCCCACCTGGAGCTCATTAACAAAGCCAGGAAAAGTCTCATTTACAACTCTTTGAGTCTCTGCTGTCGGAGATTGGTGAGAGTTTGCGTGCAGGTGTATGGCGTTCCTATTGCCGAGCCTGCAAAGAGGTTACTTCTTATTGCTGAGGGATGATGGAGAGGCAAGGGTACACACACTCTCATTGCGGTGTGGGCCACCTGTGCTAGAGAGGAAATTCATGCCAATGTAATGCAGTCTTTGGCCATTCTGTAGCAGTTAGATCCAGAGTAAAGCTCTCTCTGCCTTGCACCACTAACCTACCTTAGCACCCACATCACTGGAATTGGAAATGGAATTGGAATTGATTTATTATTGTCACATGTACTGAGATACAGTGAAAACCTAGTTTTGCACATCATCCATACAGATTATTTCAAAACATGAGTACATCAAGGTAGTACAAGGGAAAAACAACAACAGAATGTGGAATATAGTGTTACAGTTACAGAGAAAGTGCAGTGCAAGTAGACAATAAGGTGCAAGGACCTTGAAGAAGTATGTATGGAAATTTATTGTTTCTTACACATATCAGTTCCTGGCCAATCTCCTTTACTGCCAGTTAGGACCAGTTTTGTGCCGTGTGTCCATACTTAGCAGTAACTCTGGCTTCCGAAGCGCAACAGCTCCTTCAACCCCCTCAGACTTTTGCTCTCTGCAATCAGAAATGTGATGTCTCTGGGTACTATCCTTCAGCAGTGTGGCTGATTAAATTACAATCACATCTCCTTCCGCTGCCTGCATCTTCAGCAACTTCTGATTTGCAGAGCTGGAGTCTGAGCTGCTAACATTAAGGAAGAAGAAGAGTTACCTCAGGCTTATCAACAGCCTAGATTTAGTCAATGATCAGGGATGAGGCAGATAAGGGAAGCAGTGATTAAGATGCAGTGAAACGGCAGTCACAACCTTTGCCATTGTCCAACAGGATGCCTGTTGTCTGTATAAATGCAAGCAATGATTAGAGGATGCATCAGCAATCTAACCATGACATGCTGTTGAGATGCCATTAAAATTCAAGAAACGCAAAGGAACTTTGTGGGGACAGTGGACAGTGATTTCCGGGGAACATATCCTATTCCCAGCACCTTAAGATATTTAAGATATCTTTGTTAGTCACAAGTACATCGAAACACACAGTGAAATGCATCTTTGTGTAGGGTATTCTGGGGGCAGCCCACAAGTGTCACCACGTTTCTGGTGCCAGCATAGCATGCCCACAATTTCCTAACCCGTATGTCTTTGGAATGTGGGAGGAAACTGGAGCATCCAGAGGGTACCCACGC
Organism: Rhina ancylostomus; assembly: GCA_030265395.1. NCBI lineage: Eukaryota > Metazoa > Chordata > Chondrichthyes > Rhinopristiformes > Rhinidae > Rhina > Rhina ancylostomus. The sequence continues at coordinate 100,431,604 of JARFYF010000074.1, forward strand.
AGAAATGGGGAGAATGTACAAACTCCTTACAGACGGTGGCTGGATATGAACCTGGGTTGCTGGCACTGTAATAGCGTTACACGAACCGCTACACTACCTGTGCCCTAGGAGTCCTGACCCCATGCCATCCTAAAGGACATCACAGGACTAAAGAAGACCAAGCAGTCAGAGGCAGAGGATCCAGTTGTCATGATCCACACAGGATGACAGAGGAAGACAAGGAACAGGCTTTTGCTGAGCAAGTTTAAGGAGCTAAGGTCAACATTATATTGCAGAATCTGAAGGAGCCACTGGATTGTTGACCAAGCCAGGCATAAATAGATAAAGGAAGCAAACCACCAAAGAGTTGAATGCTTGGCTCAAAGAGTGATGTGGGAGGCAGGGCTTTTGGATCATGGGAAAAAAAGAGAGCTAATCCATTGGGATGGGCTCTACTTAAAGCAAACAAGAATAATGTCTTGGCAAGTTGGAGAGCGAGTTCTGTTTATAAGGCTTTAAACTGAAAGTTGTAAGGTTGGGTTCAAATGAAAAGGAAGTTATAAACAAAAGAATAAAGGACCAAGCCAAAGACCAAAGGAGCAATTTTGGTAATGAAAGGGAGAGAGTAATGGGAGTGATGGGAGATTAGCAGTCACAGTGTATCACTGAACAAAGGCAAATCACAGGAACACAATTTGAAGAATTTAAAATAAAAATGTAATTTGAATATGTTAAACTTCCATGATAAAAGAATTTATGAAAAAAGGAACTAAATGGGGTTGAGCTATTACAAAGATAGTAATGTACAAAGCATTATGAAGAATAATCTTGGCTTGGAGAACAGAACAGAGTTGGTTTGGGTGAAGGTAAGAAGGGGCAAAAAGTGCTGGTGGGAGCAGTTTATAAGAACTCCAATGAAAACAATGTAGTTGGAGAGTATTAATTAAGAACTTGCAGCAAAGGTTAAAGTATAACGGTGCAGGACTTGTATTTCTCCTGGACTGGGCAAAATATGTTGACACAAGTAGTGTGGAAGGTAATTCATCTCAGACAGTTTCCCTGAGAATGCATCATGGAAGTAAGCAGAGAACCAGTTAATATAGATCTTGTTTTCTGTAATGTAGAAGACACAATAAATGTACCAGGAATAATGGAAAACTAATGGTCTAATGAAAGTGTGGAACTTAAAGTGAATAGTTATAGATCAAATAGGGAATAGGAGCAGACCATTCAGCCCACTGAATCTGTGCTGGCTTCTTGTAGAGCAACCTAGTCAGATTTCTTTGTACTGCCTGTTACCACCACATTTACACACACTCTCATAGTCATGCTCTGCAATTAGGTTTTCCTCAGAGCCCCTCAAATCTGAGGTTCTTGATTCTTGAACATTCATAAATGGAGACAGCTTCTCTCTATTTACCCTAAGTTTCACATTGTAAGTGAAATCTTCGAGCCTGAAACTATTGCCATCCTTTTTCTCTGTACCCCCTCTGAGACAAATGAGAAACTGTTCAAACTATGAAGGCATGCATTGGAGGTGGTCGTAAAAGGCATCATCAATGTACCATCACGACCTTTGATTGTCTACAAAGAATGTTCAAAGATCAAGAACTCAAATCATTGTTGTTCAAAGGGACTGAGGTGTCCTTGTACACAAGCCACTGAAAGCCAACATGCAGGTCTACAAATGACTAAGAAGGCGAATGGTATTTTGGTCTCTATTATGACAGGATCTGAATACAGGAGTAAAGATGTCTTATGACAATTAGATAGAGACTTGGAATATCATTCATAGTTTTGGTCTGTTGGACAACCTTCATCAGAAGCTGGAAAAGGGGCAGAAAAGATTCACAAGGATGTTACTGGGACTGGGGGGGCTTGAGTTATAAGGATAGGCTTGGACTTTTTTCCCCGGACCATGGGAGGCTGAAGTGTAACATTATACGCTCATATAAAATCATAATGGGCATAGATAAGCTGTATGTCACAGTCTTTACCCCAGGGTAGAGAAATCTAAAACTACAGACCATAGTTTCATGGTGAGAGAGGAAAGATTTAAAAGGGGCATGAGGGGCAACTTTTCACACAGAGAGTGGCACAAGCTGTCAGATGAAGCTGCAGAGGTAGGTACAATTGCAACATTTAAAAGACATATGTACAGGTACATGGATATGGGCCAAAGGTGGGCAAATGGGACCAGCTCAGGCAGACATCTTGGTCGATATGGACGAGCTGGGCTGAAGGCCCTGTTTCCATGCTGCATGACTCTATCAGAAGAACTGCAGTACTTCAAGAAGGTAATTCACCACAACCTACACAAGATAATTAGGTGCAAGCAAAAAATGCTGGCTTTGGTGGAGATGCCCAGATCTCAAAAATGAATTTAAAAGAATGACAAAATTGATTAGCATATGGGCAGCAGAGTTTTGGCTGATAGGAAAGATGGCAAACTGGAGATTGCCCAGTTTGAGAACAGAGGCATAAACTGGGATTTCAGTGGTGACGGGGTAAGGAACAAACAGAGGCAAGTAGTGTTAGAAATTTTGAAGAATGTGGTCTTTGCTTTGGAGTGAAAATGAGGCAAGAAGCCCAACTTGGGGTTGAATTGGAGGATGCTGAAATTGCTGACAATCTGGCTTGACCACAGGAGAGTAGGGTAGTGAAGCAAAGGCAGGTTTGGAAATTGGATAGGAATAATAATATTAAAGATGTCTATTTTCTGTTTGGTAGATTCAAGCTACTTACATCCACTCTGCTCTACATACTCACCATGGCATTCTAATGATGGCACCTTGCAACACAATAAGATATTGTCCAGCCCTGGATTGCAGTTGGTCTCCTCCTGCTCTGCACACACTAGGGTTAGATTACTCTGCCAAACTGGTAGACATTCCTGCAAACTGAATTAATCTCCAGCCCTCTGGTTGACCTGTCGTCCCAGGTGATCTTAATGCAACCAATCCTACAGATTCTTTGAATGTCTCCAGTTATGACATTGGTTGCCACGAAGCCACTGTACGTCTGCTCAGCTGACACCACTAATATCAAAGGGGAATTGAATAAAATGGATTAAATCTCCTTGTACTTTATCTAGTAGCTGGTGCTCTTTTTCAAAAATCCAGTTCATAGGATTATCTTAAAATGATGTTAGAGTAACCATTGGAGAGCAGCAATCTTCATGTGAACCCATGCATTAGTCACACACTTATAGATGGTGTGCCAAGGTATTAAAAGAATAGATCTATGCATTATTTAAATGGTAAAAGTATGAGGAATGAGGAAATCTTAAAGAAACTTGGGTAGTTCATGGAACTGGATCTCTAAATCATACCAGTCAGTTGTAAAATATAATCAAAAGAGGTATTGAGTGTTAGCCTTTACAACTAGTGGGCAATAATGCAAAGTGTGGAAATTTTGCTGTTGCTTTAGATAGTTCTGGCAAGACCATACCTAGGGTACTGTACATGGTACTGAACACTGCAATACAGAAACAATGCATTGTCCTCAATATTAAAGGCTGTCTCTGGGTTACAAATACCCTACCTACAGGCACCCACACATACAAACAAGCTCCCACAATATTATTAAATTCAAACATCCGACATATGTGTATTAGTTCTGCCATAATGGCAAAGTTAGTTACCTCTGTCTCTCCATGTTTAGTAATTGTTCTTTCTTATCAACCTTGTGTGTTTCTGATGCCTTTCATTACAATACTGTGGGGGTACAGTTAACATATTAAGTGATCCGTGTGTATTTTCCAACTTACAGACAAAATCGACTTAAGGACATCTGTAAAAATGGAACCTGTTTGTTACCTGGAGATGGCCAGTACTGTGCAATTCACTAGAATATTGTCAGGGCTTTGCAGGTTAGCTTATGAAAAAAGATTACATAAATTCTACAATGCAGTGAGTTAAGGAGTGAGGATTTTAGGGCTTTGCAAGGGATTGAGAGAGTAGTGAGAACCTTCTTCCTGCTGTTATAGGAGTCTTGGACAAGGAGACCAAATCTTGAAATCAAAAACAGGTATTTCAGGAGAGAGGTTAGAAAACACTCCTTCATGCAAAGGATGTGGAGTTGTCTGCCACAGAAGCAATGGTTGCCCAAGTGATAACTTTGTCTGGGAATCTTTTTACCCAAGGATGTAAAAGGATCCAGAGCCACAGTTGGTAATATGAGATAGGAAAAAATACAATCCTGATCGAGTTGAATCTCAAGGGGCTGAATGGCCTACCAATGAGCATACGTTCCTTAGTGTTGTTAGTGGATGGCAATCTGGACGACAGTAGCATCCTGGACTTTGCAGTTATTACACATTGCAAGATTATCCAAATAACCCTCAATCTATTGCTAGTTTTCCACAGTGTTAATTTTTTTTAGCAAATGCAATATATTTAACCAACATCACCAATGTTACCTGTGGTATTTTAGATCAAGTTTGAGACAATAAACAGGTGCAAGAGTTGCCTTGGCTGCCAGTGGCAAAGTTCATAGGGAGACCATCAGCAATAAACAAAACCCTGCGACAGCCTCTCTGATGAGGCAGAGTCAATTTCCTTACCCAATAGTGTGCTTGGATCTGTGGAGACCTAGCTGTGAAAGCCATTTGTGCAAGCAAGTGTCACAGCTTTCATTCTCTCCTTCCTGCACCAAATGCTAAAATGCAGAGCAGTAAGGAAGTTGTAAGGTTGTTAACCAACGATCTAAAACTGGTAAGCAGTTTTCAGGAGACTACCATTCAAACCTACCAAAAGAATAATCAGACCCTTGAATAAGATATCTTTATTAGTCACATGTCTGTGTCGCCATGTTTCCGGCGCCAACATAGCATGCCACAACTTCCTAACCCGTACATCTTTGGAATGTGGGAGGAAACCGGAGCACCCAGAGGAAACCCACGCAGACACG
>JARFYF010000074.1:100545880-100563931 GCA_030265395.1 Rhina ancylostomus
CATAGAGCGTTCTGTGGGCAGCCCGCAAGTGTCGCCATGCTTCTGGTGCCAACATAACATGCCCACGACTTCCTAACCCGTTCGTCTTTGGAATGTGGGAGGAAACCGGAGAACCCAGAGGAAACCCATGCAGACACAGGGAGAAGGTAGAATTTCCTTACGGACAGCGGCTGGAATTGAACCCGGGTCGCTGGCGCTGTAAAGCTTTACACTAACAGCTACACTACTGTGCCTGCCACTTTTGGCAGAATTTGGCAACAATAGTTGGGACCACAGGGATTTGTTTCCAGAGAGTCAGGATTACCTTGGTTCAGTAATATGATGAAGGGTTGGATCTTGTGATTTGCCATCATTGTGGGGTCAGAGCCTGAAGTTCGGTAGAACTGGTTGTGAAATAGGGGCAGTTTGCATTATTACTTGGATATTAACCCAATCTTCATGTGTTCTGTACAAAGAAAGCCATCAAAGTTAGTTAATGCAATGAACCTTGATTCCCTGTCCTAAGAATGCAGAGAACATGCAGCTGCTTCTGGTTCATTCATTGTACCCGAAGGGGATGAGTGTTAGAAATGAAATCGTGCACTTCTCAATTCAATAAGGCCATGGCTGATCTTTAGCCTAAGTGCTGTATTCCTGTACAAATGCCATATCCCTTGATTCCCCCACTTAAAGATCACTTTATCGCTGTCTGGAAGATACACAGGAACTGAGCCTTGCTCTACCTCTTGGGCAGAAAATTCCAAAGATTCATTGTTCCCAGGGTGAGGAAATTCCTGTCCTGAATGGCCAGGCCTTTATTTTGAGGTTGCGACTCCTGGTTCTAGGCACTCCTACCAAGCGAAATATCCTGTCAAACCCTGTGAGAATATTGTATCTTTCAATAAGATCACCCCTCATTCTTCTAAACGCTCGTCTACTTAGTTTCTCTGCACAGGTTCACAGGCTGACCTCATGAACTTTAGTTACTTTCCCTCTGTCGGAAGTATATCGTTCCTTTGGTGGGGAAACCAGATGCATACACAATTCCAGGTGCACTCTCACCAGGGTTCTATAGAATTGCGGTAAAATGCATTTACTCTTGTATTAAAATATCCCCGAAATAAACATCGAGAATATTTGCTTTCTTAATTGTTTTCTGTACTTGCATATTAACTATCAAAGATTTGTGTTCATGGAAACCCAGATCCTATTGAACACCAACAACTTTCAGTCTCATGCCATTTATAAACTTCTCTGCTGCTCTTTTTTTCTACAGAGTGATAACTGCCATATCCTTGAACATTCACTTAGCCTATCTAGCATGCTTGCATCCTCCTCACACTGTCACCCAACTTTGTATCAACAAAGTCAGAAGTATCACTTCATCAAATCATTATTCAAGACTGTGAACAGCTGGTGCATAATCCCTGTAGCACCCAACTCACCACAGCCTTCTACATTAAAATGACCCATATATTTCTACTCTCAAGTTTCCCTCAGTTATCTAACACTTAATCCACACCAATATATTAACCCCACTCCATGTGCTGTAATTTTGTTTAATAACCTCTTGTGTGGCACCTTATGGAATGCCTTTCAAAAGTCTAAATACACAACATTCTCTGGTTTCTCCTTGCCTATTCTGCCAGTAACATCCTCGAAAAATAATTAAGTTTGTCAAACATGAAATCCCTTTTGTAAAGCCATCTCGACTCTGCCCAGTTGAATTTTTATTTTCTATGACCTGTGCACCACTTCCCTAATAATATTCAACCATTTTCCCCACTACTGATAGCAGGCTAGCTGGTCATTTTCCCTCTCCTTCCTCTCTCAAGTAGTGGATTCACATTTACTGCCTTCCTGTCTGAAGGAACCATTTTGGAACCTAAAGGATTTTGGTGGAAAACACGATTTAAAGAGGCATTGCCAAAGTTTGGAAACGGAAGCTTGTTTGAGCTTCTGAAATTAATCCTTATTCTTCTGATGTTGAATAACATCTTACAATAACCAGAAATTCTATCAAGAGTTAGATTTGTATTAACTTGGTTGTTTCACTGTGAACAAAGCTGCTTAATTTAAAAAAAAGAATGAATTAGCCAAAATCATTTCAAACCAATTGTGCTAAAATACAGACTCATTTTGCAATTTTCTAGTTTGATTCTTATTTCATTTTTGATATTGGTAATGAGATGCAGGCCTTGCTGATAAGGACACTTGTCATTACACATCTTTAATTGCCTCTGAGAAGGTGGTGAGCCACCTTCCAAAAGCACTAATCGTTCTGTTGATGGCACTCTGCTGTTGAGTAGAAAGCTCCAGAACTTTGAACTCAGCCAGCTCAATCAACAGTGATGCTATTGTGTCACTTATGAGCATTGAAGACCCCACTCAGGGGACATATGAACCCTTAGCACTCCTTTCAAGTGTTGTTCAATGTAGAGGTCTGTCAATTCATCAGCTGAGTGGTCAAATCTGTAGGACAAGTCCCCAGATTTAGGTACCAGCTCCTATACATATGTGAGGAAGAATATGCAAGCTGGGAGTAACTTTGCTGTGATTGAATCTGGTGTTGGGTGGTCCGTCTGGTTTTGTTCTCATTGTGTTTCATATAGTGGTTTTGATATAACTGCACCATTTCAGAGTGCAGTTAAGACTCAACCATACTATTGTGGGTCTGGAGTCACATGTAAGATTTCCTTCCCCTAAGGTCATTATTGAAGCAGATCAGTTTTTAGAACAGTCCATTAATTTCATAGTCACCATTACTTAGACTGGTTTGTTTTTAAAACACCAGATTATTTAATTTATCTGTCCTTACTTCCACAGTTGTTGTGATTGTATTTGAACTCACACCACTGGATGGCTAATCCAGGTTTCTGGATTTCCAGGCATCATAGGCCCTTTACCTGCTGTATATTGCAAACGACAGGCTTTTGTTCACATTACTGTCTTTGGTCTGTTTCCTACATATCTCCATGTTAACTTGCATAAACTCCACTGTTTTACTTTAATTTTCATATGTGAGACAGATGTAAAGATCTGCAGATCTCTTGTTTCCAGAATGTAAAATATCATTGTTCCAAAAATGAAGGCAGACTATCCTCTGGTTTACAGTTCTAAATGGCCAGCACTTTAACATTATGCAGTCCAGTGCAACAATACCTTTTAATTCCTGTGCAAAGCCATGGAGGGTATGTGTGTATAGGTGTGGGAAAGGATATCGGAAATTAGTTCAGCACCAATACTGACAGCCTACAACCACTGCTGAGTATGCAACTAAAGAAGATAAGTTCAAAGTGACCTTTTCACTTTAATGTGACTTCATGGATTAATTCAGCATGGTTGCCATTAGATACTTCCTCAGTGGTGAGACTGTGGAGAAGTGCATAGTTAACCAAATGGCTCACCTGCAGGATGGAAGGTGGTAACAGACATGAGCGTGGTGTTTTGTCTGGCTCCAGACTGCAGCTGTCCTGAGCTTCAGCAGTAAGGAAGTAACAGCAAACACAGCTGCTAGAATGCAAATAGTGGCAGAAATAATTCACAAAGTGATCAGTAAAGAGTCTGAAACCACCCACTCTAACCTGCACTTCACCTTTGCAGGCCAGTTGTTTCACATTAATACCATGACCCAGAATTCACTCCTTTGAGCTTAACATTTGCTTCTACTTTATGTACACATAACTGAAAACAATAGTAGCTCTTCCGTAGATATGTATTAAATTATGATAATGTTAGTAAGACTACATGATGCAGAAACAGACAATTTTGCTCAACCAGTTCACACAGCATTTATATTCCAAAATCTTTCTCCTCTTTTTTTTCTTGCCTAAGTCTATCAGTATAACCGACTTTTCCTCTATTCCTCATATGCTAGCCAAACCCCCTCTTAAATGCAATGATATATTATTCACTTTATTTATTCCCTGTGATATTGAGCCCCACATACTCACCACTCTTTGGGTAAAGAACAAACTCCCTATTGGATTTCTACTTCACTATTTTATATTGATGGTTTCTAGTCATGTTTTCCTTCACAAATGGAAATATTCTCTCCATACCCAGTATGTTGAAACCTTTCACTATGGCTCTTATGAAAATTTTAAAGCAAAAGAGAGCCAGAGTGATCATCTTTTCTGATTTGTATTTCCTCACATTTCTGGTAACATCCTTGCAGATTGTCCCTGGATGTCCTCCCCTACCTCTATGTTGTTTCCATAATATGGTGACGAGAATTCTACCTAATACTCTGAGTGTGGTCTAACCAAGGTTTATATGGTTTTGTGTCACTAACCTGCTTTTCCAATTTCCATCTCCTTTCACTGTGAATATCTGCTCTTTGCTCTGACTCTCTGCTTTCCTCTTAAAGCCAAGTGGCAATCCATCCTGCTACCCAGACATCTACTGTATTACTGTTGTCAGCTCTCTCTATTACCTCTTCAAAAAATTCAATAAGTTTGGTGAAGCAAGATTTTCCTTTGTGAGATCCATGACGACTATATACTAGTAAAATTTTTCTTTCTGATTTTTCTATTCTTTCCTTTATATTTCCCACCACCACCACTGCTAAGTTGAATACTCTGTATTCCCTTGACCACTAACATATGAGTGCTGTGTTAGATATCTATCAGTCCTCTGGCACTACAACATTTCTACTGAATCATTAAATATACATCACGATTCCTCTGTAATTTCTTCCCTAAAATTCTTTAAAATGCATGGAAGCAATCCATCTGGACTGGGTATTTATCCTTTTTGAGTTTAATTAATTTATTTCTTATACATGCTTTTTATGTTTTAAATAAAAATCTCATTACTCATCTCATCATTGAATGTCACATCCACTTGGTCTATCTTCCTGATGGAACATAGACCAAACAGGTAAATTCTAGCTGTGAAGGTGACAGTACTTGAAATTCAGGCAATATCTGACCAAGTGTGGCATCAAGGATCCTCAATAAAAATGAAGTTGACAAGCATCAGGAGGAAATTTCTCCAACAGTTGGAGTTGTATAATGTGCAAAGGAAGATGGTTGTGGATGTTGGAGATCAGAACAAACATATTATTTTTGCTTCAGGAGGTTATAACTAGCTGGTGCCGCAGAGATTGCCAATTGTTTACAATCTCTATCAATGACTTGGATGAAGGCATCATGTGTGATACTGATGCTCCAAAGCAAGGTCAGAGTTCAAATTGTGAGAAGGATGCAGAAATATTTCAGTGGGATACAGACAGATGAAATGAACTGGTGAGGATATGGCCACCATATGTGGAAAAATAGAAAAGCAAAATATTTCTTAAATGGTGAGATTGAAAAGTATGGGAGGTCTGAGTGTCCTTGTATGCAAATTACTGAAAGTTAACTGCTTGCCATATCTGCATGTTAGGAAGGTGATTGATACGTTAACCTTTATTGCAAGAGGATTTGAGTTCAAGACTAAAGATAGTTTACTGCCCTGGTAGGACTGCACCAGGAATATTATGCACATCTCTGGGCTCTCTGTTTAAGAAAGGATACACCTGTGATTGATGATGTGCACCTGTAGTTCACAAGGTTGATTCTTGAATGAGCAGGGAATGGAGGGATCTGCATGTTAGATTCAGTAGTGCTTGTGTGGTGACTGCAATTTTCAGTGGCAGTGCATGACTGAAGGTTGGCCTAATGGTGCAATGATTTTGAGGTATGGCCTTCATGGCACACTTATATTCTAGGCTGTATGTGATTAAGATGTTACTCATTCATTGATAATTTTCTATCTATTTGATTGCTGTTTGACCACAGTATGCACACAAGTGAATGGGTTCAAGTTGGATAAAGACTTCCCATGTTTGATACATTTTAGACAGACAATGTCAATAAAAAGGCCACAATGTAATACCATGGTCCCTGAGGAGTGGTCCACAGACCCCTGATGGTCCACCTCAAGGGATTTGTGGGGAAAAAATATTTGGCAGGAGAATTTGTCTGACAGTGATAGGTCTCAAAACATTGCAAAGGCAAAGTGGTAGAATGAGAAATTGCACTGAGAACTTATACAATTTCCAATGTGCTTGAACAATTTCAATGAACTTCTGTTATACCATGCTGTATTGTTGAGGGGGTTAAGACCCGCAGCAAGTTTAAGGGGGGAAAAGGATAACAATAATGAACCAGCAGTGGTGCTGAAAGCCCACTTTCTGCTGTCAACAACCTTGGTTTTTGGTTAGTTGACCATGAGTCCAGATCTTTATTAAAGATTAAAATAGCTAATAGTTCAGTGATACAACACTGAATTGCCTGTCAACGTAAATCTCACAGTATCTCTTAAATCCATGCATGGAGTCTCTGGAATGGGCTAATTCTGACTTTTTAATTGCTAAACTTTAATTGTTTCCTCATCCCTCCATCTGCTGTATTTAGAAATCAGTAAATCTATTTAGCACATGTTGCTTTTAATTGCTCTTGTTTGAGGAGGAGGTGACTGGGACACCACTGGGAATGACAACGTCTAAAATGAATTCACAACATCAGTGGGCATCCTTGTGATCACTTACCACTTTTCTATTATTCGCTCTAAAGCAACAAGGAATGTTGTTTCGCACTTTTATAATGAATTCTTTGGTATTGTGCCTGCTGAGGGGTGCAGATAGAATAACAGATTCCCAACACATGGAATCATTTAGCATCGAAACAGGCCTTTCGGCCCAACTGGTCCATGCTGACCAAGACACTATCTAATCTAGTCCAATTTGCTTAAAGTTGTGAATCTTAGTTTGCTCAATGAAAGTTGCTCAGCATTTGACAGGCTATTTATTTTTATGCCGGAAATGCCTTTTAATAAAATCAGCATTTTAATTTCTCCATTTAGGATGCCTGCCAATTAATAGATGGGGACAGTGTTCACTGAGGCCTGGAGCCAAGCACAATGGCCTGAGTTGCTCATTCCCATTGGCCTCAGTTTCCTTTGTCAAGGGATACTCAATCAGGCAGCATTCTTTTGCCCACCACATCAAGAAGCCCAGGACTGATGCCTGATAGAAAAGGAAAATAATAGATACAAATGCTGGAAGCAGGAGCGAAAGGCAGAACTTGCTGGAAAACTTGCTGGAACAGTAAAAGAATTGGTTATATCTCAATATCAGTTCTCAGTATGCGCATAGGGGTGGAAAATGAAGAGAGGTAACAAATAATACTGTAGATAAAGCAGGAACGTATCTGATGCCTTTTGCTGCAACATACTCCTGTGAAAGCAGATTTTCTGCATTTGTTGTGTTGAAATCCAAGTATTGAAGTAGGCTGGATGTGAAACTGGATGTAAGACTAAAACTTTCTTTACTCCAATCAGATATTCTGGCTTTGAAGTGATTGAAACAACACCAGCTATCTTCTGAGGTAAATTGCTCAATATACCACATTTTATTTTGTTTATATCTGCAAGCAATTTTCTTTGGTGTTGGCCAAGTTATGTACATTGGAAATGATGTTGTCACGTAATCAGAATGTTCGCTGATGATTGCATAATGTTCAGCACCAATCCAGACTCCTCAGATAATGAAGCGGTCCACAAGCAAATGCAGCAAGACCTTGACAATATTCAGGTCAGGATTGATAGGTGGCAAGTGACGTTTGTACCACACAAGTACAAAACAGTGACATCATCCAACAAGACAAAATCCAGTGATCAAACCCTGACATTCAATGGCATTACCATCACTGAATCCCCCACTATCCATATCCTGGGAGTTAACATTGACCAAACACTGAACCGGACGAGCCAGATACACAATGTGACTACAAGAGCACGTCAGAAGCTGGGAATCATGTGGTGAGTAACTCACTTCCTAACTCCCCAAAGCCTGTCCACCATCTGCAAGGCTCAAGTCAGGAGTGCAATGGAACACTCTGCACTCGCCTGGATGAAGTCAGCTTCAATAACACCCAAGAAGCTCAATGCCATACAGGACATAGCAGCCTCATTGATAGACAACCCATTCCACAACCATTCACTCGCTCCACCACCAATGCACAGTAGCAGCAGTTTGTACCATGTACAGATGCATTGCAGCAACTCACCAAGACTCCTCAAACAGCATCTTCCAAACCCACAACCTCTACCAGCTGGAAGCATCTTCCAAACCCACAACCTCTACCGCCACACACCATCCTGACACCATACAAATATATCACTGTCCTTTCGCTGTCGGTGGGTCAGTTATCATGGAACTCTCTCCATGGAACACCATTGAGGGCATACCCACACCTCAAGGACTGCAGTAGTTCATGAATGAAGCTCACCATCACCTTCTCAAGGGCAATTAGGGATGGGCAATTAAATACTGGCTCAGCCTGCAAAGCCCACATCACCTGAGTGAATATATTAAAAAAGTTTACTATTTCAAAATTATACTTTTGTTTATTACTTTATCAACAATAGAAATGGAGAATCAAATGTATATAAAATTAATAAGCTACTTAATGATAATTCAATAAACCTATTGCAAACATATTACCATATAGAACATATATAAGGAACATAGGTTAACAGGAAAGATGTATTTGAGGAAATTATTTGACCCATCTGAATATTCCTATCCACAAAGAACATAAGGACATATGAAATAGGATCAGAAATGGACCATTTGGCCTTCAAGCCTGCTCCACCATTCATCGAGACAAGGCTAATCATCTAACTCGATTCTATTTTCCTGCAGTCGTGCCTCTATCCCTATAATATGCAGGTCTATCCTCTCTTATTTTTGAATGAACTCAGTGACTGAGCTTCCACAGAATTACAAAGGTTGACGACCCACCACGTGTAGAAATTTCTCCTTGCCTCAGTGGTTTACCATTTATTCTGAGACTAATTTCCTCTGGTTCTAGACTCCTTAGCCAGGGGAAAATCTTTCCTGCATGCAAAAGTTCTGGTTTGTTGCACCTGCACATTGGCTTTCAGTGACATGTGTACATGGGCACCTGAATCCCTTTGAATATCAACATTACCCAAACTCTCATAATTCACAAAAAAACCTTGCTTTACTGTGTTGTGCATCAAACCCCATTTTAAAATATTCCAGGGTAATTTTTTTTCCCATTTACCAACTAGTGAAGTGCAGGAAAAGAAGGAAAAATTGTAGGACAATGGGGAAGTAGTCAGAGAATGGGACTGTACTGGGAGCTGACATAAATTCAATGGCCTGAGGAGTCTCCTTCTATGCTATAACAATAACTATGTTTCAGCAACTGTAAGAACCATTCAAAATTAATCCTAAATTGGTCAAAGCCACCAGCTTGAAAATTATCCAAATAGATGATCACTAATCAATCAACATGGGGCAAGAAAAAAATTCCCAACTGGTCTCTTGTCGGCACATATTGGGACACTGGAGGAGAATCCAATTTCTTGAATAGTGAGTAGAGGCTCCCAGGTATTATCCAATTCTCCCCATCAGGAACAAGTGAGAGTGAAGCACATTCCTCCTCTTGCATCCCTTTCTACAACAATCATCCTTCATCTTTTTAAAGGAACTATTAAAAATTATTGGTCAGGTGAGCAGGGAGGGGAGAGGGAGGTGAGATTTATTTATTTATTTTTGTTAGCGTTTTTAGGTTGAACTTTCCATGTGGACTATTTCTAGCTCCCAACTGATGTATTCCCATTAAATCCATATATGTGTTGTTTCAACAATTGAAAAAAACATTTAAAATAAGATGGATTAGTGTAAAAATGGGGTGGAATTCATGCTGAGAATATATTAGAGGTAAAACTTCTGTTGCTTTTAAATGTTGCTTCTTGAATAATACTGAAAAAATATAGTTTTTAATATTTTGCCACACCTTAAAATTCAACTCAATCACAAAGATGTCAACTATTTCTTCCCTGATTTAAAATTAAACTGACATGTTAGATTTTCATAAATGCCTCTCTTTTTCCAGAAAGCTTAAAGATTTAACCTGTATTTGTTATGGAACGAGGACTTATTATTGGATCTAATAATAAGGAATGAAGTGGAGTAGATAAGAGTAGTAAAAGTAGTTAATTACTAGGCAATTGTGATCGTGATATAGGGTCATGCAGCACAAAACAGGTCTGTCAGCCCACCATGTGCATGTTGATCTTTAAATACCTATCTGCTAATCCCATTTACCAGCAACTTGGTCCATTGACTTGGTGATTCAAGTGCTCATCTTGAATCAAGATACTTCCTAAATGTTCTGGAGCATCTGCCTCCATCACCTTTCCAGGCAGTGCATTCCAGATTCCTACCACCCTCTGGGTGAAAGAAATTCTTCCTCAGAACCCGTCCAAATCTCTTACTCCTCACCGTGGCTTGGTATGGCAACTGCTCTGCCCAAGACTGCAAGAAGCTGCAGAGAGTTGTGGATCAGCCCATCACATCACGGACACCAGCCTCCACTCCTTGGACTCTGTCTTTACCTTTCGTTGTTTTGGTGTAGCAGCCAGCATAATCAAAGACCCCACCCACCCAGGACATTCTCTCTTTTCTCCTCTTCCAGCGGGTAGAAGATACAGGAGCCTGAGGGCACGTACCACCAGACTTAAGGACAGCTTCTACCCCACTGTAATAAGACTATTGAACAGTTCCCCTATTCAGTGCGATGGACTATGACCTCACAATCCACCTTGTTGTGATTTTGCACCTTATTGCACTGCTCTTTCTCTGCAGCGGGGACACTTTACTCTGTACTGTTACTGTTTTTACCTTTACTACATCAATGCAGTTTGTACCAGCTCAATGTAACTGCTCTTTGTAATGAATTGACCTTTACTATCGGTTTGTAAGACAAGCTTTTCACTATACCTCGGTACAAGTGACAATAATAAACCAATACCAATACCCTGGGTGCTCCAGTTTCCTCCCAGATCCCAAAGGCATGCAAGTTGAGAGGTTAATTGGCCATTGTAAAATGTCCCTAGTGTGCAGATGATTGGTAAAGCCTGGGGATAGTTGATGGGAATGTGGGGAGAATAAAACATGGAATTAAAGTAGGATTAAGTGTAAATGGGTTGTCAATAGTCTGTGTGGACTCAGTGGGCTGAAGGGCCTGCTTCCCTGCTGTATCTCTTTGTGACTCTATGACATGTGGAGAATGGATGGGTCATTGAAGAGGAGATGGCACAGTCAGGGCAATATCTCAGTGTGTGAGCTTCTTTACTGAGGAGAACTAAAAGTTTTGTCAAATGCATAAATGTAACCCAGTTAGCATGTAATGTGACTCAACCAAACTCATGTGCAGTTAATATGATTGAAAAAATTGAATTCTACTAAATCAATGAAAAATAAGCATTGCAGATTTAATTTGTGCCTTTCCGTGAGAAACACTGACAGGGAGAAATAAACTTTTCTGTTGCTCTTGAACACGCAGAACTCCCATTGAGCCCAGATATAGGTGTCGGCTCACATGTGATGAATAGATGAAATGGCACAGTCAAGAGTCCTACCCATGTGTGTCAGCAGCTGCCACCTAACCTCTCCCTAGTTTGGAGACATCATGCAGACAGACTCTCCAACTAGTGTAGATGAATTCTGCACTAGCAAAGGTGCCAACGTTATCAGTTCAAGGGGATGTTAAATAATCCATTGAAGATGACACATCAACTGTGCATCAAAACACATGCAAAAATCTTCTGCAAAGAGAAAAACAAGCTGCTGGAAGAACTCAGCAGGTTGAGCAGCATCTGTAGGGGGAGAGGAGTTGTTGACGCTTCAGGTCGAGACCCTGCATCAGGCACATCTTCTGGCAACACTTCAGGTAGCAACTAAGAGAAACTGAGAATGGTTCAGACTGACGACCTTCCGTCACATCACATGGAGGTGATCTGGGGTAACTATCCATCCAGTTAGTAGTCATAGAGTCACATAGGAATACAACACCAAAACAGGCCATTTGGCCAACAAGACCCCAGCGGCCATCAGTCACCCATTTTTACCTTAATCCCACCCTAACCCTTTTATTCTCCCCACATTCCCATCAACTGCCTCAGATCTCATCCCCACCACCCATCTACACACTGGGGGGCAAATTTTACAGTGGCCGATTTACAACCAGCAGATTGTTGGGATGTGAGGAAATTGGAGCAAACCCATGTGGTCACAGAGAGAACAGTGTAAACTCCAGACAGGTAGTACCCAAGGTCAGGATTGAACACAGGGTTCTGAAGCTCCACCAAATGCATCACCATGCCACTCTTTCTTTCCTTTCCCTGCCCACTACGTATCATTACTCCACAGTGATGCGGCTAACATGGAGAGATAGGGATAGAAAGAAAGATCATTGATCTGGGGGCATTGGCTCTGTTTCTCTCTCATGGACACCACTTGACCCACTAATGAGGGAAGTTCCCACCCCTCTAGAAAAATCTGGTGAGTGTGTGTAGGCCAAATCAATGGTAGATAAATTATGCACTTAAATGGGATTGTGTGAGTCGCACCTCAATGGCCTAAACAGAGCCAAAGACAACAAGAGGGATGGCTGTTCTCATTTGCTGCAATAAATCGCACTGGTCATGTTTATATAAGAGCTTGCCGAGACTTTAAACCTGTTATTGGACGAGCTCTACCTTTCATTAATGCCAAACATGCTGAGAAAACTGCAGGTGCAAAATGCTTTTTTGTGAAGATTAAAAACTATTACTGAACAGATTATGGCTGATTTTCGTTAGCCAGCAGATGAAACACTATTGGAATTGGTTTATTTTTGTCACATGTACTGAAGTACAGTGAAAGGCTTGTCTTGCATACCATTCATACAGATCAATTCATTACATAGTGCATTGATGTAGTACAAGGTAAAACAATATAGAATGCAGAATAAAGTGTAACAGCACCAGAGAAAGTGAAGTGCAGGTAGACAATAAGGTGCAAGGTCATAATGAGGTAGATTGTAAGGTCAAGAGTCCATCTTATAATACTAGGGACCATTCAAGAGTCTTATAACAGCTGGATAGAACCCGTCCCTGAGCCTGGTGGTACCTGCTTTCAGGCTTTTGCATATTCTGCCTGATGGGAGGGAGGAGAAGAGAGAATGTCCGGGGTGGGTGGGGTCTTTGATTATGCTGGCTGCTTTACTGAGGCAGTGAGAAGTACAGACATCTATGTAGACTCTATGTAGGGGAGGCTGGTTTCTGTGATGTGCTGAGCCGTGTCCACAACTCTCTGCAGTTTCTTGTGGTCACGGGCCGAGCAGTTGCCATACCAAGCCGTAATATACCTGGATAGGATACTTTCTACGGTGCATCGACAAAAATTGGTAAGGGTTGACAGGGACATGCCAAATCTTTTTAGCCTCCTGAGGAAGTAGAAGCGCTGGTGAACTTTCCTGGCTATGGCATCTACATGGTTGGACCAGGACAGGCTATCGGTGATGTTCACTCATAGGAACTGTTCACTACTATTATTATTGGTAACAGTTTTGGCTGCTCCAGGTTCCTCTCATCCTTATTTGTTTCCTCATCCTACTGTTTCCTTCTTTATTCCTCCATTAAATTGTCTGGGCTGAAGTTGAACCTTGAAGGGGAGAGAGCTTCACTTAAACCCACTTAGCCTTAATTCTTTTTTAAATATTGTAAAATAAATGCAAGATACAAATAACTGTATTAAATAGTAAAGCAAAAGGAAATTTATTGCACATGCCATGTCTATAATTGACATTGAAATACAGCAAGTTTCTTGTGAGTTTATTATTGTCACATGTACCGAGATACTGTGAAAAACTGTTCTGCAGGCCATCCACTTGGATCATCCCAAACACAAGTACATCGAGGCAGTACAGAGAAAGTGAGTGCAGGTCGACATATAAGATGCAAGGGCCATGATGAGGTAGGTTGAGAGATAGAGAGTTCATCTTTATCATACAAATAAGAAAAGCAGTCCACTCTCACATGACCCGCTGAGAATGTTAACGCAATGAGTCTACCTAGTATTTGTCAATGGCCTTGTACTCTGTTAAGATACATGTGGGAAAGGCTTAGGCTTCATTGAGTAGAGACCTAGGATGAGATCTGAAGGAATAGCTTCATGCTCATCTCAATGGCACAGCAGATAACACTGCTGCTTCACAGCACCTTGGAAGCTGTCTAACTGGTCAATGAAACTAGACCACACAGTGTTACAGATCCTACCAGGTAGGTTCCAATCCTCAGCAACAGAGTGGATGGTATGGTGGTGTAGCAGTTCGTGCTGTTGCCTCACAGCTCCAGGGACCTGGGCTTGATCCTGCTCCCAGATGCTGCCTGTGCAGAGCTTGCATGCTCTCCTTGTGATCTGTTTTACCCAGTGCTGCAGTTCCCTCCCACATCCCCGAAACATGTTGGTCGGCTAGTTAGCTCCTGTAAATTACCCTTTAGTGTAGACTAACGGTAAAAAGAATCAGATGGGCCTGTGTGAGAAGAAATAAGGTAGAGGGAAGTGAGGAAAGGTGAATGAGACTGCTGGCAGGCATGGACCCAATGAACTGAATAGCCTCCTTCTTTGTGAAAAGCAGAAGGCAAATCACCCTTACAGTTTGGGCAAGCTCATCAGCAAAGGTTTCCAGTAACTCAGTGCCCTGTATGGAGGTCAGTGCTTTGTGTGAGTAGTAAATGGAGCAGCAATACTGTCACTAACACCGACAAATCATCACTAAACAGCAAAAGAGGAAACAATGGAGCAAGAAATGTGTGTTAATCATCATACAGGTTGTGAAACA
The DNA here is from genome assembly GCA_030265395.1 of Rhina ancylostomus. Taxonomy (NCBI): domain Eukaryota; kingdom Metazoa; phylum Chordata; class Chondrichthyes; order Rhinopristiformes; family Rhinidae; genus Rhina; species Rhina ancylostomus. The sequence continues at coordinate 100,560,547 of JARFYF010000074.1, forward strand.
AAGGCTGCAACATACATGCGAGATGAAAAGATAAACACAAAGGAGATAAACAGAAATGAACAATTATAAAAAAAAGTCTCTTTTTTTTACTTTATATCTTGCATCATTAATTTTCTTTGAGATGTAGAGATCAGAGGCAATAGCCTGGATTTGCTGCACTGATAATGGTGATGCCGTCACACCCTCTGTTATAACTGGGTAAAGCTGACAGCAGGTACAGGCATCCAGCTAACCACAGATGTCCAGTGTTGCTGCATGTCAGATCAATATTGGCAGGTCAGGCTGGGTTGTTCACAAACTGCACTACCAATAATTTAGTTGCTCCCAACTGAATAATGAGAGGTTTTTTAGCTGCTTTTAGTGCAAGAACTAGGAGTAATTTTCCTGTTGGCAGCATTTTCATGCTGGTGATCCCCAGTCACATTTCATTGGCGAAGGCTGTGTCACAGCAGCCTGTGGAGAACCAAACCTTCACTTGCAGCAACACTGGATATCTGTGGTTAGCTGTACACCTGTACCCGCTGTCAGTTTTACCCAGTTATAACAGAGGGTGTGACAGCACCAACATTATCAGTGCTGCATATCCAGGCTTTTGTTTCTGGTCTCTGACTGTTCCTGCAATGGACCTACAACCAAGGGACAAATTTACCTGGGCAGGCACAGTAGTGTCGCGGTTAGCGTAATGCTATTACAGCCCCAGTGACCCGGGTTCAATTCTGGCCGCTGTCTGTAAGGAGTTCATATGTTCTCCCCGTGACAGTGTGGGCTTCCTCCCACTCCAAAGGTGTACAGGTTAGGAAGTTGTGGACGTGCTGTGTTGGCACTGGAAGCGTGGCGACACTTGCGGGCTGCCTCCAGAACATTCTGTGTAAAAGATGCTTTTCACTGTGTGTTTTGATGTACATGTGACTAACAAAAATACCTTATCTTATCCTATGGCTCTGCCTTTCCGTGCACACTGTAGCTCAGAGAGGTTGCAAATATCCTGTCGACCAGGGTCAGCATGCATACCAGTTGATAGTGGAGGCACAAGAGACTGAAAAGGCTGGAATGTGGAGCAACGAAACAATCTGCTGGAGGAACTCAGTGGGTTGAGCAGGATCTGTGGAGGGGAAGGAATTGTTGATGTTTCAGGTTGAAACCCTGCTTTCGGACTGTTGACAGTGCTGGCCAACAACAGTGTGGACAATAAAAGACCTCCATAATCTCCAAGTACTAATCAGCCTGCTTTCTGTGTGCTCACTATTGATTTCCATTGCATTAATTGGAAGAGTTCCGATCATATGATGTAGAACATACAAACCTTCAAAGATACAGATCGGTAGCAGGAGTAGAACAATGCAATGCATGATCATGGATGATCTGATTGTAACCTCAACTCCTACCCCTGGTAACCTTTAATTCCCTTCCTTACGAAGATTTCTTCTACCTTTGCCTTAAAAAATATTAAAAAGACTTAACTTCTCGAAACTATGGGTAGAAAAATCTGCAAGCAAGCTCTGATTTTCCATTTATGATGCACACTTCTCTCACAGGAGGATCCTGCAGCCAAACATGATCTGATCAAATGTGGCTGCTGTCATCCCCACAGTAGAGAAGACTTACAACAATCTAATGAAGCATTGTTTTAGACCATTAAAAATATACTCAGAGTATCAATGCTCTCACTGGAGATGAGCTGTGTAAAATATTTGTGGATATTGCAGTCTGCATAATTGAGAGAGGAATGCAAAGGCACAGCAAGGGTGACCATGAAAAGTATGAAGAGAAAATTGATCCATCTGAAGAGATCCAAACCTTGAAAGGACTTCCAATGATGAGGAAAGATCTCAACACAAGCATTTCCCAGTCCTCCATAGAAAGGCACAAAAGCAATTTCAGAAGGCCCAAGAAGTCATTCAGCCCATCTTAATTCATCCATTTAGAAGCACCATAAAGTCACCTATACCTAATTGTTTTCTAAATTACTTGTGTTCCTTAGCTCTGCTGTTGTATCTGGATGCATTCCTAATGATGGTCATTCATGTTATGTTGAAAAATTTTCTGATATCAATGTTAACTTAACTGTTCATTAATTGCAGACAGAGTCCCTTTGTTATATTCACAGGATAATCTAAATTAATATTATAAATTTAACTTTCCCCTTCTGCCAACTATCCGATATGCCATATAAAAGTTAAGCTGAAAAGATGGTTTGCTCCATGTACAAAAGACTCAACATTTTTTCCTCTGGCACCTGAATAACTCTGTAGCTCAGCAATCAGAACTGAGCACAGTGTTAAAGGACTGGATCGAGTGGAACATCAAACAATTTGATCAACAGCCCTGACTTAGATTTTATTTATTTAATTGTCTGGCTCTGTATGCCAATGGTGTTGTTGATTGCTACTCTCACTGCACCATTTGGACAAACTAATGTTGAGTTGCTGTAGTAACTCCTGAACTGCTTGTAATATCGTAGTAGAAGGCACAATGAACTTGTGGGGTCAGAACTAATTTACATGGTACGAGTATTCTGATTGCTTTTTGATCTATGGTGTCAACAAAGAGAACATAGAAAAACTACAGCACAATTCAAGCCCTTCGGCTCATAAGGCTGTGCCGAACATGTTGCCTGATACCATTCTGACCATCAATGGCAAGATTCTGTGCAATAGTAGGTTTTGTATGATGTAATATTACAAGCTCTGTCCACAAGACAGCTGGAAAACCTTTGGCAGACTGGCTGGCTAAGCCAGGACCTTCATTTAGCATGTTGTTAACCTGCCATGAACTTCAGATGCTTTGTGATATTACTGACATTCAAATATTTTCAAAAGCTATTGAAAAATCAATGAAACAATTCAAGGAGTTGGTGCATTAGAAACTTAAAAAAGCATACTTTTAAACAATTAAAAACATTGGACAAACATGAATAATTTAAAATATATATATATGTATTTACGTAGGTCCCTTGCAGCCATTCTTCTCCATCAGACTGAATGAACTCACTATTCCCACACTGGGCCTTTCCTGGCTCAGGTATAGCTGGCAGATTCTCCAGTGTTAGTCACAGGTTTGCTGTCTGCCACTGGACTCCATGAGGCATCAGAGGTCAAAGTAGTCAGCCAATCCCCACACAAGAGCATCAATCAAATTGAAGGCTTTTATATCAAAGACCACACCCACCCGGTTCATTCACTCTTCTCTCCTCTTTCATCAGGTAGTAGGTACAGGAGCCTGAGGGCATGTACCACCAGACTTAAGGACACTTCTACCCCACAGTGATAAGAATGGTCCCCTTATACGACAAGATGGACTATGACGTTACGATTTACCTTGTTGTGACCTTGCACCTTATTGCACTGCACTTTCTCTGTAGCTGTGACACTTTACTCTGTACTGT
>JARFYF010000074.1:100614272-100624649 GCA_030265395.1 Rhina ancylostomus
GGGGGGGGGGCCCGGGTGGGGGGGGGGTGAACCAGGTCAGCAAGTTCAGGCCTAGTGTAATCAAGTACTTTGCATGGAAACTTATGGGGAAATTAAATGGAGGTGTTGAGAGGACTGAAGTATTTTGAATGAGAGAATGTTTCCACTAGCAGGGGGAATATTAACTGCAGGCCAAAGAGGACAGTAGACAAAAGATTGGAGGAAGATGAAGGGGAAACTTTTTTTATACAATGGCTACTTTGTGGTATCTGCTACCTGAAAATAACTTCAAAGCAATATAAGATACAACGAAAAAATACAGTGAGCATTTCAGAAAAATAATTGAAAAGCTCTTTAAATGAATGAATACGTGCTGTACATATGACATCTTGACTAAACACACAGAAAAATTAGTCCATTTGACACTATGTTTCCTAGTCAGGGACAGGCAGATGGGTACCTGGAATATAAACTCCTGTACCAGATGGAATCACAGAGTCAAAAGTCAGCAAAAGGGTGGCTGAGAGTGAGTTTAGTGCTGTGGTAACTAGTATGGGATCACATTAGCCATTCTTTAATTCAGTGCAAAGTCTTCTGAAGAAGGAGCTGCTCATTCCGTAATATTTTCATTGCACAGTGAAGATTTGACAGAAAACGGAGGCAAATGAGAGATCTGAAGAAATTGCCCAACAAGCAATGAAGTCACTGGAAAATTAAGCTTCTAGAAAGGATGGAGCACGATGGCAAGATCAGACTCATAATTAGTAGGTTGTGCATTGACTACACTGAATTTATGCAAATGCAACTGATTTTATTATAATTCATTCCTGGACTATGGATGTCCCTGGCAAAGCTTATCCCTGACTGCCACAACAAGGTGGAGTTAAAGAGGATGGGGTCAGTGGGGATGGAGTTGAAGAGGGTAGGGGTGGTGGAGGTGAGGGGCTTCTGCTTGGTTCTTCTCTTGATGGTGAGAGCCAACCAAGACAACTGAAGTCATTAACTGGGCCAGGCCAGACAGTTTTCCTGACTGAAAAACATCAGCAAAGACACCAGGGAATGGAACTGTAGTGGTTATGTTACTGGATCATAGGCCTTGACTGTTTTCTGGAGATATGAGTTCGAATCCTATCATGGTTGCTGGAGAATTTAAATTCAAGTAATTAAATAAAAATGAAATTCATGTTAATTCCTTGAAAACCCAATTAGTTAAGTAATATGAAAGTCTACCATCCTTGCCTAGAGTGATAATTGTGATTTCAGACTTGCCAACAAGGGTTAATTCTTAACTGCCCTCTTAAATCGCCAAGTAAACCACAGAGTTCAACAGCAAATAGGGAGGACAATAAATGCCAACCCTACCAATGACACCTGCAACCAGTGAATATGTTAAAATTGTAGCTGTCTTATCAGTCTTGATAAGGTTTTTGCCCATTTCAATTAAACTTTCTTAATTCCAGGGAACATTGTACAGTCTTCATAGATGAGCCTACCATCCAGACATCAGTATGGAAAAGGATTCAGAAGGAAATCTGCATGTTTGCCAATACCCAATATTATTTTAATATTGTATATTAGTTATTCATTATTATTATTGCAGTGAGCTCACTGTGTAAATTATGAATAAATCCACCTCTTCCACTGAGGAACACTAAACAGAAAGATAAATTGGAGGGACCTTTCAAACTTCCCATTACTGTGTTTGAAATATAGCAAAAACCATTGCTTCTAAGAGTTCATTTCTGAGCTGATTTTTTCTCCTGTTTCAGCATCAAGTTTGACCTAAAGCAGCCGTAACTCTGTGCTGCTGATACCATAACACAGGCTGATGCCACTTGGGCCACTATAACTGTGCCAGATCTTTGTCACAAGGATCCAAAACTGCTTCCACCATTCAAGTCTCACCTCTTAGCCCCTTATCACTCTCTGTTTCGAATAGTTATCTTTAGCTTCTGTCTCAATCTTTTTTTATCAACTCCATGCTTTGATGACCTACTGTGTTAAGAAAAATCTCTTAATCTCTCTTCACACTTTACTGACAATTTCAAACTGACTTCCTCATTACTGACTCCCCAACAAGAGGAAATTGTTTCTCCCTGTAGACCTTCAGAAATCTCTTCATAATTTAAACTGAACACCCCTATTGAATATATTCACTACACCGGATTCTGTTACAGTTATGATTAGTTAATCTTTTTTGAGCATGCCTTTCTCAAAGATTACATAGACATAAACCCAGAAAGCAATGAAAATGTAAACCACTGCATAAAACCACTCTATGAGGAACACAACAGCCAGTACTGACATCCTATGTCAGAACAGGCTATTGTATTATTGAGCATAAGGAAGCCTTCTGCTGCAGACACTGCTTGTCGCCATTTGTTTAAAACAAAGTCATAAAATCAGATAGAAGTCTATCATGACCAAAACATACAAACTTTGAAATCTCAGAACAAAACACTTATATTTATTTAAAAATAAACAGAAAATGCTGAAAATACTCAGCAGGTCAAGCAGCACATGAGGAAAGAGAAACAGAGTTTACATTTCAGATAACTTGAGAAAAGAAATATAATACAAAGGTATATACCATTACTAGCATCATTTTGATGTCTTCAAGCTACATGTACTGTATATTTCACTCATCAAGCTAATTTTCCCAAAAATATTTTTGGTAATTATAAATGTCATTATTCATGTTAGAACCAGCAAAGTGAATGCAACTACAAAACTCATGTTTTATAATTCACGTTTCCTCATGATATTGAATAAGGCTATTCAGCCCATCAAGGCAATGCTAAGTCTCAGAGTAAACCCATCAATTCCATTCACACAGTTCTTTCCCTGTAACCTATTCTCCCTCACATGCCTATCACCCTGATTCTCCTACCACTCACAAACACCAGGGGTAGTTTACCGGAATGTCCTCAGCATGTGGGAGAAATCTGGAGCACCTAGGGGAAACCCACCATTCATTGGTATTGGTATTGGTATTGGTTTATTATTGTCACTTGTACCGAGGTACAGTGAAAAGCTTGTCTTACAAACCGATCGAGCGTATTCCACATGGATAGCACCAGAGATCTCAGGATTGAACCAGGGTTGCTGGAACTCTGGGGCAGCGGCACTACCTGCTGCATCACTGTGCTGCCCATCATTCCTTTATTCACATCATCCAATTTTCACAGATCTAAACCCCCATCAGTGCTAATATAATCTGCACTGGGACTTTATTCATATTTGCTCTGCAGGAATACTGATCAGAAAGCACAGAAAGCTTGGGCTTTTTAAACTATCCCAAATTCATAAATCAAAATATTCAGCTAAAATAATCCCAAAACATTGGCTGAATAAAGCCCAGGCTTCATTATCATTTGCAATCTATTTTTCGCCACTGTCCTCAAGTTTTTTTCTCCCTGTAGTGAGACACTGGAAAACACAAGAGATCAAATCCTTTCAAGAATGGGATGGCTTGAATTACCAACACTTTTGCTGCAAGCAACTGCTTTGCAACTTCAGCTGTTATGTCAGAAAATCAATCAATTATTTCAGCAAATCCGTGATACTTTTTCCATCTAAACCAGCTTGTAAATTATTAACCACAAGTTTCTTTCCTCCCAGTGATGCTCTATTCTTAACCCAAATACCTTGCAATGTGTGCATTGACAAATGCAGATCCATATGTCAGTCTTTTCAAACTAATTAAATGGTTTTTATCATCTAAGGAAAGTAAATGGATAATAGGTTGTAGGGGCTTCAGTCCACGGAATCCTTTTCATGTGCACGGCTCTGTTGCACCATTAGACACAACACAAGATAAGATGATCGTAGTCTATATTTTCAGCTACAGAGGAATTGGACACCTTCTTGCTATGACAGAATCTCCACACAGGTGGCCCTAGCTGATTCTCGCAACAGTGTTAAATGCTTCAGAAGTCAAATTGCCATTTGCTTCATCACTGCTTCCATCTGCCACATTCACCATTCACAAAATGTTGGCTTTTCTCATCTAAGTCCACGAAAGGAGCCAGAGAAAGGCACGAATAAACTTCTGAGTCCTAGAGCACATGGCCATCCATCATACCCAACAATGATATGAGATCAGTGGTGTGAAACTTTTTGGATGATCCATTTCCATTGTAGGCATATTATGACATAGAAACTAAAGGCACCCTACATCAAATTCAGTACTTTTGAAATACAGTCACTGTTGTTATGCAGGAACCATAGCTACCAACTCATGCACAGCAAGTTCCTAAAAACACCAACAGCACAATCTTTAAATGGATTTTTTTTTCAATTGATGCTGCTTGAGGGATAAGTATAAATCAGGGCATAAGGAAACACTCCTGTCTTTCCCTTTAATGCTTCAGCCACTATATGGGCAGATATTTAAAATGCCAACTAGAAATCTCAGGGAGTTGTTGTGCAACAGGTGGGAAATCTATTTTATGAAAGATTTTTGGGGGTTTCGTTTTTGTACATTATTTTATGGATGTGTAATGCCTTTTTTTAAGGTTCTGTTAAAAAATATGAATTTTTCCACATCAGTACGAATTTCTTCATAAGTCAGATTGCCATCAGCAGAAATTGGTTTATCCCTGCTTCCATTTTCCATTTTCCAATTAAGCTTATAACTAATAGTTCTATTTCCTTTTGATTAAAAGACAACAGAAAATTATGAGGAGAACACCTTTTTTCCCATTTCTGACCACATTGATTATACAGCAAGATAGCATTGTGCTAGGACAACTGATCAATTAGCTAGGCTGCTGCTTATAGCTTCTCCCTTGTGCCTACCTGTTATTCCAATGTCAGGTCTGACACAGGCCAAAGTGAGAGAAATGTTGGCTGGCACCAACCAGAGCACCTCCTCTCACCTTCCTGGCAATTGTAATCTCAGCAACACTTCCAGGTTTAAAATCAATGCAGGACTTGCCATCTGACTAACTCAATGACTTATTGTTCTTCCATAGATAGACCAGTAAGAAACCTGCTGTTGTACAAATTGCACAGCTTTTGAAAAAGCCAGTTGATATACTTTTAAAATAATGGCTCAACTCATCCAACTGACTCCATTACTCAGGCCTGTCCTGTCACTTCCCTCATCTAGTAAATTGTGTAAGAACACTTCCTAAATTTGCAAGGAGAAACAGAGACTTGCAGTTATGCAGAATCATGATCACATCAACAATAACACTTCACATTGTGAACCACTCCCAAATAAATGGCAACTGCTGTGTGAGTGGATGGGGAACCCATTGTGTGCCAGTTATGTCCCAATATTCCAATGAAGCTTATAACTAAGAACTCCATTTCCTTCTGATTAAAACAACAGAAAATTATTTTTTCTGAAAATGGAACTTTATCACAATCATTATACAGTGCAGCAACTTGTGGTTTCTGAGCGAATTTATACATGTATTCTTTATAAACAGGTTTACAATTTGGCACAAATGCAAATTGACAAACCAAAGGATAAGTACATTGGGTGCTTTATCAGAATTACATCCTTTTTCTCTAATTTTGTCAGTTAAATCTGGATGTTTATGTTAGGTAACTGAGCAATCTCCATTTCAGGCCCTCAGTGTTAGCATCAAGCAAAGCCAGGCATGCCCATCAAAGGCAGAGTAAGCAAAATTCTGTCACAGAAACGATAAAATCCAAAGGATATCTCATCTGACATTTTGTCCCATCCCCATACTGTGGTATCTTCAATTAACAGTGACAGTTATTTGGGGAATGTTTTAACACTAAAGCCAAATATTCATTAGGGACCGAATTAGAGTTGTCTAAAGCTTTCTCATGTAGCACCCTTGAAGAAAGTTTATACTAGCAAACAATAGGGTCTTTCGTAACCTGCAGCGGGCTGTGAACTCAAGTCACATTGTTGGAAGTCTAGTACCTAATCCACTGCAGCAGTTCCTCCCTCCTGTTTCCTTTATTCGTAATCTGGTCAAAGGCATAAAACTAGAGCATTTCTCAAAGGTATAATCTTCATCAATGTTTCAGCTTCCACGTCCATGATCAAATCTCCCACCCTACATTGTGATAATTTACGGTAACTCACTGATGCCCTGAGTGATAACGGAACTTGGTTCTCCTCAACCCAGCAGCCTTATAATTTTTTACAAGAAACAAATGTTACAGCTTTTATGTGCAAATATCAAAATAACTTTAGAAAATACAGAACTAAAACTGATCTTCTATCTATCCAGTCTGTGACAAAAAGAATATTAATCTCCAGATGCAGAACATGCTGAATCCTTGACTTCAAAAATAAGCAGAGAAAAAATGTCTTATCTCCAGAAAACTAAGCAGTTCTTCCAGCTGCAATGTAAAAGGGTTTTCTAGACTTTCCATGCTAAACTAATGCCTGGATAACCATCAAATCATCCATTCCAATCAACAGAAGATCCCAACTTCATGTCAGTGCAATATATTGTTAAGTGATATGTCAGAAAATCAATTAATTACTTTTAAGTAGCAGTTAAGAGTATCTACACAATACTCCCATTTGAATTATTAAACAGAACAAAGGTTGTTTTTCAATCTGAAACTCTGCCTTCAAATAAAGTGCAAAAAAAGTCTGTGTACCCTGCAGCCTCATCAGAATTACTGGACAGGCAGACACACTGGCAGTGCATGCTAGGGATAGAGAAGAGTAAGTAGGTGGTGATGCAAGTGGTGGGTGTCAAACTATCACAATGATAACTTTATCCTACTTCTCAGTGGTGGCTTTTTGTGGAGATCATGTCTGACTGGAGTCTTTTATCTCACTGAAACACAACGAAGGCAGCTGAGTCTGATCACTGTGGTTTATCAGGAAACACCTTGTTTATAAGTTGCTGAAACATCAGGCTGACAATCAGTAGCAGAACTGTCACAATAACACACATTACCAAATGATATTGCCTCACCCATTAGATTAAAAGGAAAAGATTGTGAAACATTGTGCGAGAGGGTGCAAACTACTGCAACTTATTGTTGCTAGGCTTATTCAGTTACTGCTCAGTAACAGTAATAGTTTCAGGCAAGACAAGACCTTTAGTCCATTTAGTCAGCCATTCCCTTGGTGCAGTTCTAATTTACGTGTGGCTTGTTTCTTAATAAATTAACTTGTGAGGTACCAGTTCTCTATTAATAGTGGATGAAGAGCTGTATTACAAGAGTAAATGAGTATGACATCATCTGCTTATGATGGGTTTGAGCAGCTAAGTGAGAGGTTGACTTTAGTTTTTGTAGGTTGTTTTTTTTGTCATTACCCCCTAGTGTTTATTTTAACCACTTCCCCCAGTTTCCTTTCTGAACTTGCAAAATTTGTTTTTAGTTCCAAGGGTCCTATCTGCCAATAAAGTATTAAACAAGAAGTGACTATCACCACTGGCTACCAAGATACAGCAATCCCTGAGACTGACACCAAAATTGTTGGTCCTCAGTCTTAAACCTAGGCAGTAAGTGCCAGTAAGCTCTCCACACTTTGAAGTTCAGTCCAATTCAATGCTCATATTTTTATCCAGTGGTTGTCACTGGACACTGATCATGAGCATTTAGTCGAACTGATTTTGCTACTTGTTGGCTCTTACTCTCAATTCTGTGGTGAGGTGGCAATGGCTAAATGAACCAGGAGTTCTATCTTCCTTCAAATCACTGTATACCAAGACAAAGATGTGGACATGTTGTCACTACCCCAAGCATATTCCCATTGGTTCACACCATCCCCATTTCAGAAGAAGCCATGGTAACACAGCTGCAGATGAGTGGGACACTGCAAATGTCATGCGATCAATCTGATGTGCAAAGATTCCAATGGAGCAGAAGCACTGTAAAGTTCAGAGATGCGAAACTTAGTACAGCATTTCAAAACAAAATGCCCAAAACTGACCACAAAGCAAGTTATGAGGTAAGCACCATGGTGTAACCTCTAATGCTATTCCTGTTTCATGTGAATGAGGTCTGTCTGTAAACATGACCCTTTATTTAGCCATATTTTAACTGCACACCCAATATGCAACAGCTCCACTTAAAAGATAGCTTTGTGAAGTATTTGCCCTTTAATCTATAACTACAGAATAACTTCCCCTTGGTGTAAAAGGCTTTAACCCACGCAATATAATCCAATACATTCTGTATGAATGATGGTGTAACTTCTGGGCCTTGACTATGTGTAACTGGCAAATAGCTAGTAATATTTATTAATATTTAAATAAATGAAGCATTGAACCAAGAACTGGACATATTCCTAATTCAACAAGCAATAGAGGGATATGAACTTGGCAGCAATGAAGATCAAATAATCTGTTCCGGTCCAGAATGTTACCCGAGATGAGTGGGTGAGCTGGATGGGCCAAATGGCCTTTTATCAATCCTGGTTCTAATCTTCTATTCTCACTTCCAAATAAATTTCTAACTAAATAGGAGACTTAAATAAACAGTACGTCAGCAGGAAATGGAGGCAGTAAGGAGGCAGCAAATAAACAAAGTAGTGCTGAAATAGGCTCTCTATAAATGTCTCTCATTCTCACAACATACAAACTTCACTGAACACTTTGTCAGGATTTGCTTCCTTGCAATTAATGGATATGAGTGGGACCTTAGTTTCTTCTTTATTTGTGACGTTGGCATTGCTGACAGGGTCAGTAGTTATTGCCCATTTCTGGTTGCTTTTGAGAAGGTTGTGGTGAGCCGCCTTGAGTTATGCAGCACAGAAACAGGCCCTTCAGCCCAATTCATCCATGCCGACCAGATGGCCTACCTGAGATAGCCTTCCTGAATGGTTAAAGTATCCCTCATGAAGGTAATCCCACTGGTGAGGGAGTTCCAGGATGTAGAACCAGCAATGGGGAAGGACTGGCTATATCTTGCCAAGTCAGATCAATGTGCGGCTTGAAAGGACAAATGCAGATGGTGACATTGCCATGCACCTGCTGCCCTTGGTTCCAGCAGCTACACGGTTGGGAAATGCTGTCAGAGTAAATACGGCAAGTAAGTGCAGTTCTTTCTACAGAAGGCATACACTGCACCATCTGCAATGAAAGAATGAACATTTATGATCATAGATGGAGAACTATTCAAGCAGGCTGTTTGGCCTGGATAATGTTGAGCTTCTTGAATGATATTGAAGCTGTACTCTTCCAGATGAGTATTCCATCACACTCCTGAATTGTGGCTTGTAAAGGTTGGAAGGGTTTTGGATGTCAGGAGGTGAGCCACTCTCCACAGGATACTCAGCCTCTGACCTGCTCTTACAGCCACAGTATTTGTGTATCTGGTCCAGTTGAGAACCTGGTCAATGGTGGCCACCAGGATTTTGATGTGGGGTCTCAGTGGTGGTCATGTCATTGGCTGTCCAGGTTAGGTGTTAGGTGGTTATTTTCCGGAGGCTTTGTGGCATGGATCTACTTATCAACGCTGGCCTGAATGAAGTTCTGGCCTTGCTGCCTGTGGGCATGGTCTTTATTTTTTAAATGGATTTGAACATTATACAGTCATCAGCTAACATCACTTCCTCTGATCTCACAATGGAAAGAAAGTCACTGGTGAAGCAATTGAATCTGTTTGAACCTAAATCATTGTCTTGAGGCACTCCTGTAGTGATGTTAGGTGCTGGGTTGTTTGAACTCCAACAGCTGCAGCCAACTTCCTTTGTGCAAGGTTTGATTCCAACCACTGGAGTGTTTTCCCCTAAGCATCTTAGTTTTACCGGGGTTCCTTAAAGCCACACATGATTAACTACTGCCTTTGAATTCAAGAGCAATCACCCACACTTGTCTCTGGAATTCAGCTCTTCGGTTTGTGTTTGGACCAAGGCTGCAATGAGATTTCGAGCTGTCACCAATACAATCCATACTAGGCATCTGTGAGTAAATGCTGCTTGATAGCACTATCAATGTCACCTTTCCACACTTGGCTGATGGCTGAGCGTTGACTGATTAGGGAGTAATTAGTTTGCTGAGGTTACTGCCAAGGCTGTCAAATTAGTGTAAAGAGCAACAACATAAAAGCCAGTGGGAGCTCCAATTAAGTTAAGGGCACAAGGGACCTTCCAAAACACTATACCACACCTGGACAGCATAGAGAAGCAGTGTATTCAGTGACTATTTTTCTGCAGGTGGTGTGTAAGTTAGCATCAGGCTGCAATTCTCCCTCCTGCTGCAGGGAAAACTGCAGCTCAGCACTGGAATACATACTGCATGGCCCAATGCACTAAAAGCCACTGTGGCTCTAAACTACACTCCCTCTCGATCGTTCCAAACTGTTTTTGGTGACATGAGGAACATTAATATGTTTCCTGTACAGATAGCAATTTGGCAAGTCACTTACACCACACTAATGAAAGGCTAGCAGTTTGTTAACTTCCCTTGAAGGTTGGCAAGCAAAAGGAAAAAGCTCTGAGAT
>JARFYF010000074.1:100726661-100737500 GCA_030265395.1 Rhina ancylostomus
TTCAATCAAATTCCCTTTCCAATTTAAAACAAAAATGTCTGACACTGTTCAGAGAAAAGCTAATTGTCACCCAATGTCATTGCTGATATCTTAGATGCAATAATAACCAAGTTATAATAATGCACAACAAAAATAATGCAGAGTAATTTCTTGCGATGTAGAACTGAAGAGCATAATGGATACTTATTTTGGTGAAATTGTGTACTGCAAAGAAATTAGTTCATTGTTAGAAGGATACAGAGTTGCTCGAGTGGATGCAGAAATAATTCATACATTTAGGTGAGACTGGGGTCCATTCCAGGAAAGGATTTTTTGGCATAGTATTTCTACCTGGTTGGGGAAGATACGGTGGGGTAGGGAGTGGGTCAGGAACAAGTCGAAAGGTCTTAAATACAAAATAGTCAGTGATGCAATCACTCTAAAGAAAGCACCAGAGAATGGTTGGAGTATGGAAGATGTTATCATGGACAGTAGTTGAAGGCAAAAGATAGAGTCATAAAGTTGCACAGCATAGAAACAGGCCATTCAGCCTGACCATCCATGCCAACCAAGATGCCTTCCTGAGCTTGTCCCATTTGGCCCACATCCCTCTAAGCCTTTCCTCTGCTTGTACTTGTCCAAATGTTTTTTACATGTAACTATTGTACCCATCTCTATCACGTCCACTGGCAGCTCATTCCATTTCCAACTATCCTCTGTGTAGGGAAAAAACTTGCCCCTCAGGTCCCCTTTATGTCTTTTCCCTTGTACCTTAAACCTGAACTCTCTATTTTCAGACTTCCCTACCCTGGAAAAAAAAAGACTGTGATTATCTCCCCTATCTATGCCCCTCATGATTTTGAAAACCTCTATAAAGACATCCCTCAGCTTCCTTTGCTCCAGGGAGAACAGTCCCAGCCTATCCAGTCTCCTCAATCCTGGCAACATCCTGGTAAATTTTTTCTGTGCCCTTTCTAACTTCATCACATCCTTCCTGTAGTATGGCAACCAGAAATGCAGACAATATTCCAGGTGTGGTCTCACCAATGTCTTGTACAGCTGTGACAGGACATCCCAAATCTCATGCTTAATAGCATTGTATTGAAAGGAAAGTTAAATAAGTAAATGAGGGAAGAAGGAATGGAAAGATATAGAAGCAGAGCAACAACAACAGCTTAGCACACCTTCAACATAGAAACATGGCTCAAGACAGGAGCATCTTCAAATAAAACATGACAATGAGCCATTTAGACCAGAGCTTTATAGTTTGCTAAAGAGTTATGGTTTAAGGAGCATCATAGAGAAATATATCAAGGTGGAGGGGCATTGGGAGGGATTTCCAAGGTTTAAGGCCTTGGCAATTGAACGCATGGCCAATTAAATACAGAGATGCACAAGGGGCCAAATCTGCAGAAGCTCAAACAACCTCAGAGGATTGTAGGGCTGGAGAAGATTGCTGAAGCAGGGAGGGGTGAAGAAGAATTTGAAATCAAGGGTGAGAATTTGAGAATCGAGCTCATCTTCGTACAGAAGCCTATATAAGGCAGGTGATGCTGAGATAGACTTGGGTGTTGCCTGTGTGACCAGCACAAATGAAAGAGACTGTCTGATCATTTAATAAAATGCCACCTGAAAGATGTTTCCATGAGCACAGCATCTACTCCAATTGTCTTCTAAACAATTGAAATTGAATTCAAGGAAACATCTTAGGTTAGCATTATGACATGAATGTGTCATATAAAAGCAAGGGCTTTCTTCAGCCCTTGCTTTTTTATTTGGCCATTTTGGCGAATGGCCAAAACAGCATGACATCACTTTCAGCAATTGCATCCTTGAGCTTTAGTTCTGGGCTAGCAGTTCCTCCACTCTCTCTTTGGGTTGCAAGACCTTAGAAGGAAATCTGTTTTGGCAGAGTCCGTGCTGTCTGACTCCCAGACTCCTGTTACAATCCACCTTCCGGTTGCTGTGCAGGTGAGCTAATCGGAAAATGGGACTTTGATTCCAAGATACCATGAAAATAATGTGTGAAAAAGGTGACATTAATTCTTCGGAATGGCTCTTGGCAAGGACACATTTCAGCGTTGTCGATCATCCAAAAAGCCTGCCTTTCAGGTTGCACTGTGGCACAGTTTGTTGAGCTGCTGCCTCGGTGCTTAACGTAGAACAGTACGGCATAGGAACAGGCCCTTCAGCCCACTATGTCAGCACTGAGCACAGAACCGAATTAAACTAAATCTTTTTCTGCTGTACATGATCCATATCCCTCTGCTCCCTGCATATCCATGTGTCTGTCTAATAGCCTCTTAAGCTCCACTATCATATCTGCTTCCACCACTACTCCTGGCAGCCAGTTCCAGGAATCTACCATTCTCTGTGTAATGACACTTGCCCTGCACATCTCCTTTCAAACGTTTCCCCTCTCACCTTCAATATATATGTCCTCTAGTACTGGGCATTTCTACCCTGGGAAAAAGATTCTGACTGTCTACCCTATCTATGCCTCTGATAATTTTATAAACTCCTGTCTGGTATTCCCTCAGTCTCTGACACTCCAGGGAAAACAAACCAAGTTTGTCCAACCTCTCCTTATACCCTCTAATCCAGGCAGCATCCTGGTAAGCCTCTTCTGTGCCTTTTCTAAAGCCTCCACATCCTTCCTGTAATGGGGCATTCAGAAGTGTACACAGTTCTCCATGTGAGGCTTAACCAAAGTTTAATTCAACTGCAACGTTACTTCCTTTTCCGTATACTCAATGCCCCTAACAATAAAGACACGCCCTATGCCTGGTTTTGCACCCTCTCTACTTGCATGGCTGCTTTTCGTGAGCCATGAACTTGGACCCCAAGGACCCCATGTACATCCATGCTTTTAAGGGTCCTGCCATTAACTGTATGCTTTCCCCTTGCAGTTGACCCCAACGCGCAACACATCATACTTGCATGGATAAAGTGCCATCTGTCATTTCTCAACCCAAATCTGTAACTGGTCTATGTTCTGCCGTATCTTTTGACAGTCCTCTGCACTGTCCACAGCTCCTGCAATCTTTGCGTCAACTTACGAACCCACCCATCTACATTTTCATCCAAGTCATTTATATACGCACAAACAACAGAGGCACCAGCATCAACCCCTGCAGAACACCACCGGAGCAACACCTCCTGTGTTTTCCACATGGAGTCTGCACATTCTCCCTGTGACCACATGGGTTTCGTCTGGGTTCTCTGGTTTCCTCCCACATCCTAAAGGAATGAAGCTTTGTAGTTCAATTGGTTACTGTAAATTACCCCTAGTGTGCACGTGAGTGGAAGAGTTTGAGGGGAGTTCATGGGAACATGGGGAGTATCATCCAGGATTGGCGTAGGATTAGTGTCAGTGGGTGGTTGATGATCAGTTCAGACACAGTAGTCTGAAGGGCCTGTTTCCGTACTGTATGCAACTCTCCCTCTTTCCAGCCTTTTTAGAAAACTGTAAGTGCTAAATAACTTCCCGAAGTGAGGGATAGTTGACAGAACCCATTTCGTGACATTTACGGTTCAATTAACTGATGTTAGAAAGTGCCAGCATTCAGAGAGAGTATGGTATGAAATAAAGCCTTGCATTTAAAATGGTGACTTTTAATCTTGTATAATACTTGCTGATTTTACTTTTTCAGATATTTCTTGAATGAATATTTGAGCCCTGCCTGACACAGGCCATCCATTCCAAACAATGCTAAACCCTTGATCTAGTCCAAATGATGCAGCTGTGTTATGATATTGGGTTTTACCTGAGAATCAGGCTCTTTTCAATTGAACTTTAAAAAGTTTGGCCACCAAACCTTGTACCCTCATGTCCACAAATTCACTTTCTTTGACTCAAGTCTTCTTGGATCATTTCTTATCCAAACCTGAAGAAACTTTTTGCTTCCTTCCATTTTTCTTTACCCTTGGCATTTCCAGGGTTTTAAGGCCCCCTCCTAGTACCACCCAAACATAGACAGCATTTGACCCCATTCTGTTTCTGCAACCATACTTGTGGCTTGCCTTAACTGTTTTTAACTCAATACAAAATATATTTTTCAAATATTTGCAAAGTACAGTGAAACCAGTGGATGAAATGCTAATGCTGGAGCTCATTACCGACAATACTTGTTCTTTGAAGATCTACATCGAACAGTTGGCTGTTGTTTAACGATTCAACAAATTCATTTTGGACTGTTGCTGTACCGATCATCAGATTTGTTGAAACTGCGATAGTGAAATCCACTATCAGGCTTCCATTTGAAACATTAATAACTTCAATTCCAAGTTCTCCATTTTTCAGGGCAGTCTGCAGAGTTACACTGAGTCCCTTTCCCACCTGCAAGAGCAAACAGAAATTCACATTTATTAAACATAAATCCATTGCAAATATTAATCTAATATTTCTCAGGGGTAGGTGAGAATCAGTAAAAGATGATTGGCCAAGGTATTGGGTGACATAGGAGCAATTCTTTTATCTAGTGTTACCCGATGACATCATGCCTCCAGTTTGGTGCCAGAGTAACTCATACACCCGGCCAGCACATTGGAAGCTGAAGCACCACCTCCATCAGCAAGTATGGAAAGGAGGCACTCGGCAATGCCTATCCCTTTTTTAACTCGTGCACTCATCAGCTGGTCTGCATCCATCCAACCAACACACTGCGTTAAAGTCATAAACACCCGGAAGCAGCATCCATCCCGCCACCTCTTCCCCAGAACCTTCTCCTTTTAAGGATCAATTCAGCAGAGCCTTCTTCCATTCCCTGAGGATAACAAGTGTGCAGTTTTAAAGACTGTGCCATTGGAAGCAACTTAGTAAGAAAGAATGAAAAACGACCCAGCTGAGTAGGACAGCTTTGCTGAAGAGATTAGAGATGTACAGGTATCCTCAACAAGAAGCCCAATACACGGTTCTTTTAAGCGTCAGTTCTCGCACATGCACCTAAGTGAGGAACAATGTTTCAGGGCACTCCACGTTGTGAAGAATTGAGACGGAGCTCTGCCATGTGCTGCAGGCATAACTGCAGCCACAGGACTGGGCCTAAACATCTTGTCCTGAATTTCTTTGCCATCAGTTCATTCTGGGCTCCCGCTATAGACATTTATGATATCTCACAAAGTTCTGTATATTGCTAGGTTGAGGAGGTCACTGAGGCTCTGTGCTACAGGAGACCCAAGTTCATCTCCCTCTTCCTTGAAAGACAACAATCCTGCATACTTCATACATCTTCCCGAAGGTATGTTCATTCGCTCCAGGCCTCTGTAACACAAAGTCCTGACAGGGTAAACTGACGTGTTTGAAGAATTCAGTTGACTACCTTTGGTGCCACTCATCATGGAAGAATTAGAGGATCAAAAGTAAAGGCAACGTATGGAATCATTTCAATTTCCTTTACAGATCGAATTAGCTGTGCCTTACTCTCCTAATATTCCAACTGAAACTTGATTTTCCACATTCATTGAATTGAACATGTACTGAGGGTGGATTATGAGAGGAAAGTGAAGATGTTCCAGAATGCCAATGATTTATCCACTACAACTGTGCCGTTATGCAGTTATATAAAGTCAGACGGCACAGAAACAGGTCTATCAAGTCCATGCTGACCATCAAGCAGTCATTTACACTAATCCCACTTTCCTTCTGCCCCTCAGATCCCCCCGGATTCTATCACTTACCTGGACACGAGGGGCAATTTGCAGCGGCCGATTAACCTACCAACCCACACATCTTTGTGGCGTGGAAGAAAACCAGAGAACCGACGGGAAACCCACATGCTCACAGGGAGACTAAACCTCACACAGACAGCACCTGAGATCAGGAATAAAAATTGGTTTGCTGACGCTGACAGAAGGGATATGGAACCAGGCAATAGTAGAAGGGGAGTGATTTTGAGGGCAGCTGGTCAATATTCAAATACTCACCATCAGCACAGTAAAGGGCTTTTAATGTAGACCTGAAAATTATATACAGAAGTAGCTCAGGATATCTGCAGTGCACAGTTTACTTGGCCTTTCGCACTCCGTCCTCAAACATCTGTCTCACCACACAATGATCTCACTTACTTCTTCAGTGAAGTTCCGCACAAACTCTTTGTATTCTGCGCTAGTTTTGTTTAGAAGTGCTTCGTTGTAGTTGAAATTTTTAATTCTCGTCTTTGCTTTCAGTAACTCGCCAGCTTTGGAGAGAAAAGTAAATTACTCAGAGATGATATATGATTCAGAAATTTTGATCGTGTTGCTTTGGTTTTAGTGCAGAATAACAATTTAAGCAATGCAACTTGAGCTGTTCTATTGAGGAAATCAGTTCTACAAGCCTTAGAGGAGTAATCCTCCTCCAACTCAGTCCCCCAAAGTGGGAATTTTGCTGCACGTGGTTCGAGACAGAGTTCGACTATTTGATTGCTGGAGAAACATAAAACTACATTTAAGTCACGCCACTGTTGAATTGAAAGTTTCAGGATAATCAGGCAGTTATTGGGATAAGAGCCTCATCTGCATTTCAATAAGAGACAACAATGTTGAAACAAAATCTGAGACAGCCATTCAATCCATCAAGCCGACTCTTTGGGCAGCCCATGTTTGAATACAGAAGAACATATGAATGGTGAAGAAGCCCTTAAAGTCTGTTCCACTACTCATGGCTGATCTTCTACCTCAGCACCATTTTCCAAAACTTATTCCCATTTCCCTTGATTCCCTTCATATCTAGAAATGTATAATCCTGTGACTTGAGAGAAGATGAATGAGTTTCTTTGTACACCTAGAGTAGAAATGTCAAAGGTTCAACACTCTCTGAAGGAAGAAATTTCTCCTCAGTTCAGTCCTAAATAGCTTACCCCTTACTCTCAATCTGTGGCCCCTGTTCCTAGACTCCTCCATCAGGGAAATCATCCTCCCTGTATTTAGCCTGTCAAGCCATCTTCAGAATTTTGGAAGCTTCCATCAGGTGTCCTCTCATTCTGTTAAACAGTAGCAGTCTACACAATATCCCCTCATATGACAAAACCTGCCATTCCTGGAACCAGTCTAATAATCTTCACTGTACTCCCCCTCTGGCAAGAAGCTAAAACTGTACACAATATTCCAGATGTGGTCTCATGGAGGTATTATAAATAGCCATCAGAATTCCTTTCTGTTCTCTTTTTATTGGCAAGAACATCCTTTTCCAGTTAAGAAGACCAGTACATTCCACAATATGTGTGGTCTCACCAAGGCCTTATACAATTATACTGTGTCTGTGATCAAACCCTATTGTAATAAAACAACAAACAACCTGCTGGAACATCTCAGTGGGTCAAGCACCATCTCAGGACTGATGCAGGGCTTCGACCCGAAATGTCGACAGTTCCTTACCCCCAGAGATGCTGCTCGACACGCTGAGTTCCTCCAGAAGATATTTGTTGCTCTAGATTCCTGCATCCGCAGTCTCTTGTGTATTCTCTTGTTAACATATCATTCGCTCCCCTAATCTGCCTTCAGTGGCTTGTGTAGAAGCAAATCAAAGTCCTTTTGAACATCAACACCACACCAATCACTCACCACTTAATAAATACAATGTTCAGCAAAGTGGCTGAGCTCACATTTATCCAAGTTATATTCTGCTGTTATGTTCTTACTCACTCAACTTGCTCTATCATGTGCATCACTCCAGTCAGCATAATTTGCAGCAATTAATAGGTGCAAGGTAGTAGAATATGTACCTCTTTCTTAAATTAAGGATTCTTCACATCGGTTTGAACTTCCAAAACAACCAAGTTCCATAAAATGACCGACTATGCATTTCAGGGGAGAGAACATTATTGCACCAGTGCTCTGTCCCCTGTTGATCCAGCTACTACACCCAAGGAAGCATAACATTGATATTGCACTTGTGAAACATACCTGTCCTGACCATTCTTGAAAATGTAACCAGTCGATCACAAGTAAATGTCGATGCATTAATCTCATAAAAAGTAGCAACTTCAAGTTGAGTAAAGTTTGTTGTTCTTTGCACGTTGAGAGAAGTACTTATTAGTTCATTATCCTTCCATAAAGTAACATTATAACGGGCCTGTTTAGCGGTATTGCTGGTAACCAAGGTAAAGACGATTGTTCGACTTTCCACCGATTCAAGCATAAACTGGTCTGAGGAAAATAAAGCATCCTTGTAATCAAGCATCATCATGTTAATCACTCCATTCCTGAACAACTCTCTTTTATATTACATTACTCTATATATCACCTTGCTGGTAGAAAGCTCTGGAGCGAAGGAACCAACAACCAATGGGTTGGATACATAATTCAGAACAGACATTGTACTAGATGTTCCGGCTATGTTATAATTAATTATCTTTCTGTGCATCTCCATTAAATTTTGGTACCACATTTGGCATAAATCCTATTGTACTTGGTCTCACCATCAAAAAAATGCTTCTTGATATTCTTAAAAAGAACAACAAAAGGCATTAAAACGTCAAAGTGAAGATAAGATTTCCTGTCTAGCATGAATTAAAAGTTGTGACAATAATACATAAAAGGTAAATCTGATGTACGTGTTCACTCTTGAAGTTCAGAAAGGCCCAATCGATCAGACTACATTCTCATGACCATCACCAGAAAACATGACTGGTTACAGTATTTATATAGAATTGCAGTGGTTGTAGCAAATCATGATCTCAACGTAGTCTTTTAATGTAAGCTTTGAGAAGAGTCATTATATATTGGGGAAGTAGTGGCAATAATAATCAAGCAACTTACCGCAGTTCATTGGAGCAGTGGTTGTAGGAATGGTGATGGACACTGTTGTTGAACCACTTGTGATGGTTGTTGTTGGAGTGGTGGTGGTTGTGGTTGTTGCAGGAGTGGTGGTTGTAGGAGTGGTGGCAGATGTGCTTGTTGTAGGAATGGAGGTGGATGTGGTTGTTATAGGTGTTGTTGCACTGGCTGTTGATCCAGATATTCGTGTGGTGGATTCAGTTGTTGCATTGGATACTGATCCAGCTGTTCCCGTTGTGGATTCAGTTATTTCACTGGATATTGATCCAGCTGACCCAGTTGTGAAAGCAGTTCTTGTACTGGTTGTTGATCCAGCTGTACCTGTGGTGGATTCAATTGTTGCACTGGGTGTTGATGCAGCTGATCCTGTGGTGGATTCAGTTGTTGTACTGGTTGTCAATCCAGCTGCTTCTGTGGTGGATTCACTTGTTACACTGGTTCTTGATCCATCAGTTCCTGTGCTAGAATCAATTGTTGCATTGGATACTGATCCAGCTGTTCCCATTGTGGATTCAGTCGTTACACTGGATGTTGATCCAGCTGTTTGTGTGTTGGATTCAGTTGTTGCACTGGTTGCTGATCCAGCTATTCCTGTAGTGGATTCACTTTTTGTACTGGTCATTGATACAGCTGTTCCTGTGTTGGATTCAGTTGTTGCACTGGTTGTTGATCCAGCTGTTCCTGTTGTGTTTTGGTTTGTTGCACTGGAAGTTGATCCAGCGGTTCCTGTGGTGGATGCAGTTGTTCCACTGGATGTTGATCCAGCTGATCCTGTGCTGGATTCAGTTGTTGCATTGTATGTTGAACCAGCTGTCCCTGTTGCTGATCCGGTTGTTGCACTGGAAGTTGATCCAGCAGTTCCTGTGGTGGATTCACTTGCTGCACTGGGTGTTGATGCAGCTGTTCCTGTTGTGGTTTCACTTGTTGCATTGGTTGTTGATCCAGCTGCACCTGTTGTGGATTCAGTTGTTGCATTGGGTGTTGATGCAGCTGATCCTGTGGTGGATTCAGTTGTTGTACTGGTTGTCAATCTAGCTGCTGCTGTGGTGGATTCACTTGTTACACTGGGTGTTGATCCAGATGTTTGTGTGCTTGATTCAGTTGTTACACTGGTTGCTGATCCAGCTATTCCTGTTGTGGATTGTTTTTTTTCACTGGAAATTTCTGCAACAGTTCCTGTGGTGGATGCACTTGTTCCACTGGATGTTGATCCACCTGTACCTGCTGTGGAATCAGTTGTTGCACTGGTTGTTGATCCAGCTGATCCTGTCACAGATGCAGATGTTCCACTGGATGTTGATCCAGCTGATCCTGTGGTCGATTCAGTTGGTGCAATGTACGTTGAACCAGCTGTCCCTGTTGTGGATTCAGTTGTTGCACTAGTAGTTGATCCAGCGGTTCCTGGGCTGGATTCAGTTGTTGCACTCAATGTTGATCCAACTGCTGCTGTGGTGGATTCACTTGTTGCAGTGGCTGTTGATCCAGCTACTCGTGTGGTGGATTCATTTGTGGTACTGGCTGTTGATTCTGCTCTTCCTGTCGTGGATTGGGTTGTTGCACTTGATCTTGATACAGCTGTTCCTGCGTTGGATTCATTTGCTACACTGTATGTTGTTTCAGCTGTTTCTGTGGTGGATTCAGATGTTGCACTGCTTGTTGATCCAACAGTTGCTGTGGTGGATTCACTTGTTGCATTGGTTGTTGACACAACTGTTCCTGTTGTGGATTGGTTTGTTGCACTGGAAGTTGATTCAACAGTTCCTGTGCTGGATGCAGTTGATCCAGATGATCCTGTGGTGGATTCAGTTGTCGCACTGGTTGTTGTTCCAGCACTTCCTGTGGTGGATTCAATTGTTGCATTGGATGTTGATCCAGCTGTTCCTTTGATGGATTCAGATGTTACACTGGATGTTGATCCAGCTGTTTGTGCGCCGGATTCAGTTGTTGCACTGGTTGCTGATTCAGCTGTTCCCGTGGTGGATTCAGTCATAGCCATACCATGACATATTCGTCCTGGTAGATTGGGATTTTGGTCAGTGAATCCAGGATTGCACTGGCAGGTATATGTTGCATTCATCCTGATACAAATTCCATCATCTGAAC
>JARFYF010000074.1:100909025-100925243 GCA_030265395.1 Rhina ancylostomus
TCTATCATTCATGTGTCTATCTAAGAGTCTCTTAAATGTCCCTAATGTATCTGCCCCCACAATCTCTGCCGGCAGTGCGTTCTATTCACCCCACTCTATGTGAAAAACTTACCCCTGACATCCCCCTTATACCTTCCTCCAACCACCTTAAAATTATGCCCCCTCGTGTTAGCCATTGTCGACCTGGGAAAAAGTCTCTGACTGTCCACTTAGTCTATGCCTCTTGTACACCTCAACTTGTGAGGATGCAACCTTTCAGGTGAGGTACACTGAGGTGCTCTCTAGATATTGAAGGTGGATGCAAAAGGTCCAATGGCCATGTTTAGTGGAATGAACTGGGTGACCTGTCCAATATTTATCCCCCTGCTGCCATCACAAAAACAGCTCATCCAATTCTTATCATATTTTAGGTTTATCTTTTGCAAATAAAAAAAGCTGTTTTGCTTCTTACATTCCAATAGTAATCGCAAAGAGTTTTCCAACGATGTTGGTACATTGCGAGGTCCCTGAACATTTTGTTGCACAAATGCAGATCTCTTTCTTTTCCACAATTAAAGAAGCAGGATTGAGTGGCTGAGTTCGTTGGGGGTGTGATGCACACCAAGTCTCCCAACCCACGTGGTGAGCCATCAGTGACAGACAGGACAGACTCCAGAGTGTTTGTGCTGAGGAACGGCCATAACACCGGGTGTATCATCCTGGTTGTTCTGGAAAGTAACTTGAATAATAAGGCGAGAAAGAACAGTGTCTTTTTTTTCCCCCCAGGATATAAATATCACCGACAAGGCAAGGATATTGTTGCTGTTCAAGAGTAGGCAGTGGTTGCTGCAATCTGTATCGTACATTCCCAAAGAACTGTTAGATAGGGAGCTGCAGAATATTTGCCCAATAAAGATGAAACATCAATATGTGTCCAAATCAATGTCATGTGCCCTGGAAGGGAAGTGGTTGGTGGTGGTGGTGTATGCTTGCCACTGCTCTATTCAACCTTTCAGATGGTACAGGTCACTGGCTTTTCTGCTTGGGGCTCACTTCTTCCCAACAATAGAACGTGCCATTCTACACTGCCTCCCTCTACCACCCTGAAAACAGAGTATGGCCTTTCAATTATGTTCAGTAATCAGCTGTGTTCCTTTCTCCATATCAGTTGTAAATCCCAGCCATTCAAATCAGCCTTCAGATTCCTTGACCAGACACGCGTGAAGCCATCAAATCTCTTAGATTCCCACCTTAGAGTTATCATCGAACCTCTGCTGGAGACAACCTCCTTCATTTACAGTTTCTGTGTGAGGAGTTTGCATCTCCCCAGTCAGCAGCAAGGGATCTGTATAGAGCAAATCTGCTTATGCTTGCATGTAATTGAACAAGAAAAGTACACAGTAATGTACTTAATGCATTACTAGCAAATCACACATAGCCATTTTTCATTTAAAATCCAACAAATAAATGCTATTCTGTATGAATCATGGAATAAATGAGCATGAAGTAGGAAGTCATGCCAGACAGAATCTCAAGCCTGCTCCACTTTCAACATTTGTGGTGAATCTTCTCCACTTTCCTACTATGCCTCAAATCTCATTGTATCTGTCATTTAGATTCTGCATTCTGACATTAATGTCCATGGTTCGAAACTTACGTTTGTTAAAACAGATTGAAAACAATGAGTATTTTCCTGACAATTCACTCAAATATGATTGCAACCTTCAAATCTAGGCCAAAGAGCCAACTGTTACAGCAAACAATTGGAGAACACAATATCAATAAAACTATAGACTGAGTAGATACAATGAAGATCACATACCACAGTGAGGAGTTTCTGAATATGGAAAGCTGGCTGGAAATTCAGGACCATTCACATAGGTGATCATTGCAGAGACAAATACAGTAGAAGATTGTTCCTGAGCACTTGTTGGAGTTAGCACAGTGGTGGTACTTTCTGTCAAAAAAAAAGTAATTTTTTTATTTTACCCTTCCATCATTGCACTGGGAAGACAATAGTGGGTTTTCTTTTTGAACTGCAGGTGGTAGCAGTTTGATATATTGAGGTGCAAGAAATATAGACAAAATGAATATGGAGGCCAATTAATATACATTTACCTTTTCACTGCAGTCAAGATTGATAAATCTATTGGGAAAAAATGTCTAATGTCTCAGACCAGGTAATTACCAGATTAACCAATGTAATGCTTGAAGACACCAGGACACCTGTTTTTTTTTTAATTTAATCTGTTTACTGTTAGTTGAATAAAGGTAATCTCTGTGAGCAGGTGAAGTTTTAAGTCTCTGTCAGAGAGGATTCAGATCCATGATGCCCAACCTAGAACTTAGAAATCATAACTAATTCCCTCACAGGAAGATACATTTCATTCTCTAGGACCCAATAACAAAGGGACTGGAGTCCAGAGAAGAGCAAATCTAAGGGCTAGTAGACCAGGACGTGATTTTCATGGGCTCTTATTATTAAGGCTTGAAGGGAGGAAACTGCAGGTGTCCCAGAGCTGAGCCCTGACCACTTTTTTCTTATTACGTTAAATATTATTCTGTGCCCTGGCCCACCTTAAAAATGGATTCAACTTGAGGCATACCTTCGCAGGATCTGCCAGGCCAGGCTGGATTCACATCTCTGTAACTTTCGCTGCAGATGCACGTGTAGGATCCCTCAGTGTTTTTGCACATTGCATGAGGCGAACAATCATTGTAAATAGGGGAGGTGCATTCAGTAACATCTGAAGGGATAGCAATTTATAAGCAACTTAATATAATAGAATTTTAGCATCAGTACAAATTAAACATGACCAGCATATACACACACACACAAAACCAATCGCAACCACCCCTCAGTCTTGGAGGGTAGGTAACAAAATTGTCATCAAGGTAGAGAAACAAAGGACTGCAGATGCTGGATTCTAGATGAACTTTTTTCATCGGGGTAGATTTTCAAAGTTAATTCCAGCAGAAATGGGAAAAAAAAACAAATCAGAGTTTTTTTAAAATAATAATCCAACACTATTATTAGATAAATCAAAAATCAGAACCACTTTTTCTACGCTGTGACTGCCACACTTGGACACACGTGTTAGGGTTGGATTGTATGGGCAAATATCGGGTTTTACTGCCAAGTTCACTGCTTATATTCATAGTTGAGGAATGGCCACCTGAACCCAAAGTTTCAGAGACAATTCTTCCTGAGGAACCAACTAGCCTTCAGGTGAAAAGTTCAGGAAGCATTGACTTTGATTTTCTCTTGAAATTTTAAGAGGGAGAGGGAGAGAAAAAAAAATGAAGGTGCATTATAAAGCTGCGAAATGCAGGTGAAAGTTGTGCTGAACCTGAAACCAAAAGGAGAATGCTGGAAATGCCCATCACATGAGGCAGTGCTGCTGGGGAAAAAAATTGAGTTATTATAAATGGAATAACATGCTGTAAAAATGGAATCACCATGGCAACCCTGACCTCATTCTATCAGAGACATTCCCTTCGTCCTCTCCATCCTCACCCACCCCACCCCCACCCTCTCTGCAGCTTACACCTGGCTTGGTTGCTCATTTTCCCAGTTCAAATGAAAGGTCTTTGACTCATAACAATAATTCTGTTTTGCTTTCTGCTGATGTTGCCTGACCTGTTTACAGCAGGTTCTACCTTGCTTTAGGAAAATTCAGTCCAATCTTTAAGGAATTGCAGGCACGGTTCAGGTGGAATTTGGCATTATTTTAAATAATGGCAATCCCCTACCATCCACATTACAACCACGCCCAAGACCAATGAACAGAGGAGATTTTGCAAATTGGGTCATTGAAGGGAATGGCCTTTCCTCCATTCTTGGTCTTGGGATGCAAGATCTTTGCATTTGCTCCAAATTTTCCTAGGCCAGCCACATCAGCTACAACTGAGAGGGCAGATAACCTAATCTACTCCCAGGGTTACTGAAAGTCAAGGAAACAACACAGCAAAAGCAATCTGTTTAGTGACAGTCCTTTACGGACTAACAGCTCAAAACAACCAAATCTGCATCCATCATCAGCATACACTCAAATGATCTGCAACACCAAAGCAGTCTTGAATCCCAAGCCATTCTATACATTCATCAAGAGCAAGAGTTTTACTACAGAGAGAGTAAGACCACTCATGGATAAAGGAGGAACATGAGCTTGGAGGCGGATGATGTGGGAGAGGTCCTAAATGAGTACTTTGTGTCAGTATTTACCATGGAGAAGGATGTGAAGGATAGTGAGAGAAGCAAGAGATGATACTGTCGGAGCCTTGTCCAAGATCTTTGTGTCCTCTCTAACCACAGGTGAGGTCTCCAAGGACTGGCAAGTAGCCATTGTTGTTCGTTTGTTCAAGGAGGGAAATAAGGATAATCCTAGAAATTACAGGCCAGTGAGTCTCACGTCAGTAAGATGGAAGCTATTAAGAAGATTTTTAAGGATAGGATTTATGAGCATTTGGGAAAACATGGCCTAATAGGGACAGTCAGCATGGCTTTGTGTGGGCCAGGTCAGGTCTTACTAAGTTGATTGAGTTTTTCGAGAAGGTGACAAAGATGATTGATGAAGATAGAGCTGTGGATGTTATTTACCTGGACTTTAATAGGGCATTTGACAAGGTGCGTCATGGTAAGCATCCAGAAGATTAAGATGCATGGGATCCTTGGTGGACTTGGCCATTTGGATTCAGAAGTGGCTTACCCATAGAAGACAGAGGGTAGTGGTCAATGGGACTTATTCTGGCTGGAGGTCCATGACTAGTGGTGTTTCTCAGGGATCTGTACTGGGACCAGTGCTGTTTATATATGACTTAGATAAAAACGTGGATGTGTGGGTTAGTAAACTCTCAGACGATATGAAGATTGGTGGCATTGTGGATAGCATAAAAATTGCCAAAGGATACAGTGGGATATAGATCAGTTGCAGATATGGGCAGAAAGATGGCAGATGGAGTTTAATTCATCCAAGTGCGGGATGTTGCACTTTGGGTGATCAAATGTAAAGGGGCACATCCTGGCAGGACCCTATGGGGTCCAAGTCCACAGCTCCCCAAAAGTGGCTGCACAAATTCATAGGGTGGTAAAGGCTGCATATGGCATGCTTGCCTTTATTAGTCAAGGCTCTAAGTTCAAGAGTCAGGAAATTATCTTGCAGCTATACAAAACTCTGATTAGGCTTCATCTTGAGTGTTGTGTTCGTTTCTGGTTGCCACATTATAAGATGGATGTGGAGGCTTTGCAAAGGGTGCAGAAGAGGTTTGCCAGGATGCTACCTGGATTTGACAGCATGTGCTATGGGGAGAGTTTGGACAAATTTAGGTTACTTTCTCTGGAGTGGCAGAGGCTGAGGGAAAACCTGATAGAAGTTTATAAGATTATGAGAGGTATAGAGTAGATAGCTGCTGTCTTTTTCCCCAGGATCAAAATGTCTCATGCATTTGTGAGAGGGGGTAAGTTCAAAGAAAATGTGTAGGACAAGTTTGGTTTTTTTTGAGACAAATACGTTAGAGACGTTTAAGAGGCTGTACACATGAATGTGTGGAGAATGCAGGTATATAGACATTGTGTGGCCAGAAGTGATTAGTTAGGCATTTAGTTACTAGTTTAATTAGGTTAGCGCAATATTATGAGCTGAAGGACCTGTTCCTGTGCTGTACTGTACTATACTATACTATATCTACATATTGAGTACTTTAATATAGATTGTAAAAAAGGTCATTCTACCTTCTAGGAACATAAGGCTCTGAGTTCAATCATCTGAGGACTCCACCTACCTGAAATAGAGGTGCTGTTGTGATTGAATTCAAAGACAGAGCTGTTGTAAAGAGAGGAGATCAAAGCAGAGGATGCATTCCAGATATTCAGTTGAATTCCTGGATCAATAACAATTTCAAAGTTCACCACAATGCTCCCATAGCTGAGAGATTTTATACGGGCCAGAATTTTCCTACTTTTGTACCAATGATGAATTGTGGATGGAAGGGATCGTTCAATCTGAAAAGAAAGAATTATAAAATCTTTCATGGCTAGTCACTACTTCTTCATTGTGTGTAATTGTATGATTTTTCTGTGTGATGTTCCTATCAGTACCTAGTTTGGAAAAAACATACATAATATTCAAGAGTTTCAAATACTTCAGGTTGCATTGTAGATTCAATCAGTGATTTGCAGGATGCCATCAAAAAGGGATCATGAAAGCTATTAAGTGTTTTGTGAAATCCTAACCGATTGCCCTTGTAGTTCAGGGAAGGGAACCTACTCTAACTTTCACATGGCTCTGGTCATTACTCAGAGCTGAAGATCAATGTTGATTTTCTGATGTCACCCACACCTCCAAAACAAACACAAACTTTATTTCTTTTTATGTCTTTATTCACAAGCTATGGATTTTTATGTCAAATACCTTCTGAACTATGGAGACTGTTAAGAGTCAACCACACATTAGTCTAGAGTCACATACAATCAAAAGCCTTTGTTCACTTCAGAGGTAAATAACCAATAAAATTGTTCAACAAAAAGCAAAGTGCATGGTAGCTTTAATGCTCTCATCATGTTTCTTCCATAATAATAGAAACAGTGTCAAGGAGATTGACTTTTAATTCCCAAAGGCTGCAGAACAATTCAGAAGAAAAGAAAGCATTAATGGTGGGATTTAACCCAAATCTCTAGATTACAATTCCAGTACCACATAACCATTTCACTCTCATACACACATCAGCTAACAGAAAAGGACTCGGGTTCATTTTCCACAATATTCTTATCATAAGATCTTTCTTCTTGAAGTCCAGAGTGGCTTAAAACACATTTCCCTCAGGTGAAAGATAGGTGAACCAGCTCATTCCACAACTCCATCCACTACCAAAAAAAAGTGCTATAGCTTGTATCAAGCTTTCTTACCTCTTGATGCCAGAGCTGTAGGAATTTCCTAAATTGGCTGCTGCTGGTGTTGCTTAGGGTTTCACTGAAATTGTAGTTCTGGATTATCACCTGTCCATTCAACAACAGTGCAGCTGCAAAGCATTGAGAAAGTGTTTACTCAATTAAAATCCTGTCATTACTTCCATTCTCAAATACTGTTTACTCCATCCACAAGTGACCAGTATCCCCTTCCAATTTTGGCACTAGGGCTTTTTGGATTGAGTTGGGTTATCTCGGTTTAAATAGTTGTGAAAAATCCCAATCAATAAAATTGGATTAAAAGATGATGCTTGATACCAACTGGAGAGTTTAGTGACACCTCCGGTCACCCAGTGGGTTGCACCGAACTGTTAGCCAATCAGCCTCATTGTGTCAGTGAGTGCTACTCCATCAGCCAATGAGCTGCACCATGTCATCCAATGTGCTGCATTACATCAACCAGTGAGCTGTGCTGATGGATTATGTTATAATCCAAAGATTTGCACTGTATTAACCAGTAAAATTGCATTTTTGTCAGCCATGAACTTGTGTCACCCTGAGTTGCAGTATGTCCGACAAAGAGTTGGAGGTGAGGAGAGACTAATGATAAGCAAAAGTTTGCATCAGAGAGAAGCAGGGTAAACAATGCTTACTTCTAAAGTCTCACAAGCAACTGCAACAAGCCAAATTCAACATTACTGCATCAACTTAATTACTACATCTATTAAAATTTACATAACAGACAAGGTGGCATGTCTGTACTAGTCAAAAAGAGGTACCCGGCCCAGTCCCATCTGGCACCGACCCTACAGCCATGCACGTCACAGCTTTACAAGTACACATCCAAGTACTGTTTGAGTGTGATGAGTGTTTCTGTCTCTACTGCTCTGTCAGCCACAAGTTCGATTCCTTCCACCCTCTGGGTGAAAGATATTTTCCTTATGTCTCCTTTAATGCTTCTACCAATTACTTTCAATCTCTCTTCCCTGGGTTTTGACTGTCAACCATGAGACCAATCTTTGTAACATCTGCAAACTTCTTTCTTAATGCCCCCTGCATTTGAGTCTAATCCATTGATACATACTACAAAAAGCAAGGGACTGTAGACTGATACTGGCAACACCCTTTCAATCACAAATACATCAGTCTTTGCTTCCTGTCACAAAGCTAGTTTTGAATCCAATTTGCCACATTCCTTTGGATTCCATAGGCTGTTACTTTCTTCAATACTCTGCTAGTTAAAAGCTGTGCTAAAATCCACATAAACAAAAAATTGCACTGCTCTGATCATCCATCCTTGTTACCTTCTCAATTAATTCAATCAGATGAGATATAATCTTTACAACAAATCCAAGCTGATTAATTTTTGCCTTTGTGTATGACACTTTGTTCTGAATGGATTCAATAATCGTCCTATCATCATCGTTAATCAAATTGGCCTGTATTTACTTCCTCAAGCCTACTTTCATTTTTAATCAATGGTATAACATTAGCAATCATCCAGTTCTTTGGCACCTCTGCTGTAGTCAGGAACAATCGAAAAGTTATATTCAGAGCCTCTGCCATTCCTTATTTCTTTCAACAGCCTGATGCGTATTTCATCTGGGCCTGGTTATTTATCCATTTTCAATGATGCGTAGCCCCTTAATACTTCCTCTCCTTCTCCAGTTAAAAGCAAGGTAAATTTCCCCAGCAAAGTGCATTGAGGGAGGGTAATTACAGACAAATAGTACAAAATCAGCCCCAGTCATTTACAGCAGTGCTGTCTTTAGGTGTGAATGATATGGAACTTATCAGTTCTATTCTTTATGCTGAGGGTGATAAGAATATATTCAGCCAATTCTAATTGTTATACACTTAATCTTTTTGGAAAGTTGTACATGAAGGCATCTGATGAGGACAAGAACAGCCCACCTAGGATGATCTCCATAATGAAATGAACTGCTTGATACATTATAGAACCACCTTCATTTTAAGTGAGCCAGCAGAGGGCTATTTAATCCATGGAACTTCACATGGACAAAAGTCAATCCTTTACACATAAGAGAGTACTAGAGAAAGAATACCTGGAACAAAAATGGCCAATTTCAACAGACTTCCTTTCAGTCCGCTGACAAACTGCAGGTGTTGTGGTGACCAAGCCTACAAATGTTTCCTCAGGCAATGCTTTTACCTGTTTTTACTTTTATCTCTTTGGTAAAGTTGTTTCCACAAGATTGCCAGTAGACTTCCACAGTGTACAGGACCGCAGGCTCCAAACCCAGCACTGTCCAATTCATTTCTTGTGTCTCTGTTTCATTCACTGTGATATCCTCCCTCAGCACTCGCACTGTGACTGTTTGGATCTTGCTAGTATCTCGTGCCCAAGTAACTTGGAAACTGACACCGGTGACATTGACAATCATCAGGTTTGTAACTGGAACAGGAGCTGTTGAAAACATATTGGATTAGCACAACAAGAACACATCTGTGTCCCAGTCACCTTCACTGTGCACTATTACAGTGCTGATCGCCACACTGCTTAGACATAACTCAAGACTGGTGAACTATTAGAGTCAATTACTAACCACATTAAGTTAGAGGTGTGAGTCAGGAGCAGTCAGTGCCAATTTCTGTTAACTTTATAGAATACAGAAGATATGGTAGATGATGGTGACAATAACAAGCAGAATTGCCCCCTATACGTTTCTATAATTTTAGTATATATGTTTATGTGGTGCCTTTAGTTTAGTAAAATGTCACAAGATGTTTCCCAAGAATGTACTCTGACTTTGTTTGACCATGTCAAATCAGGGAATATTGAATGAGCAAAGAGGTAGGTTATAAGGAATGTAGATGTTTAGGAGGATAATTGAAGGATTTAGAATCTGGGAGGCTGCAGGAATGATGGGCCATTTGAAATCAGGGATGTACAGGATGCCAGAACTGAAGAACACAGAAATTTCAGAGGATAAGTCTTTCATTGCACCTGTCCATACATGTACTTGTGCATGCGACAATAAATTCGACTTTGACTTGGGAGGGCTAGAAGGGGTTACATAGATAGAAAGGTGCAAGGCTTTGAATACGTGCATGAGGACCGTAGCTGTGAGGTGTTGCAGGGCCAAAATCCAATACATGGCAGCAAACACTAGGGTAATGGGTAAAAAGGACTTGGGGCAACCTTTGATCCTTGCATAGTTTTGGACCAGCTAAAATTTGTAGAGGATGCATATCCACCAGAGAAACTTGTGAAGCATTTGTAAAAAATTAGCAGAATCGAAACAGACTTCTAAGTATAGGTCCAAACCTGCAGATTTCTCTGCAGACACAACGAGGGACTACTGCAGCAACTGAAGTGAAAAGGGTTTGCACTGGTTTTCATTAAGTGTTTGTAAGTTACCATATAAGAGGCAATAACTTCTTATGAAGAGACATTCTAGAAAATTTTAAGGTTAGCATCATTTATGAAGCGACCTAATGAAAGACTCTGAAAAAAGTAAATAGTGGTGGTTGTGCCCAGAGGTCAGTGGGATAATAATGGGAAAGCACAACTTAATGGTAATCTTAATGGATGTACTTTGTATTTTCTATGTGGAATTAATAAAAAATATTGTAAAAAAAAGAAAAAAGTTCCAAGCACGCTTGGAAATTCCATTTATTCTCTTAAAAAGTGCTTACAATGTGGAGCTCTTCACCTCAAGTAATGCCATAAGAATATGAGAAGGAGTTAGAGAGTTGCTTAAAAATATTGAAATTCAGAGTGAGCACGAATTAAACTAGTAGGAGGAAGACGGTGCAAGTTGTGTGGCATGGTCACATGTTGGAGCCTTTTATTACTCTAATTTACTATGAAGGCATCATATGATCAGCACTGTCTCAGGGACAACAACAGAGGTTCACCATTGTTGTATTCAAAGAAAATATCCTTTTTCTGCAAAGCAGTGCCACAGGGGAAGGGATTTATAGAACATAGAACAGTACAGCACAGAACAGGCCCTTCAGCACACAATGTTGTGCCAATGTAGGTAGACAACAATCCTGCAACAAATCTGCTGATGCAAGAAGTATCTTTATGACTCAGCTCAGCTAATTGGCTACTAACAGATGGAGGGCAAGAACAGTCCCCTCCTTGCTGCTTCTTCAGCCACTGGTGCAAACCAGTTCAGATTGCTTCTTCTATGGTTAACTTCCAGGAAAACCAGTAAATTGCTTCTGTTTTGGGCAAACGTAAAATTCCAAAAACAAGAATAGGCCATTCAGTCCTCGTCCTACTATTCAGTTAGATCACAGATAATCAGCACTTCAGTTCCCTTTATGTGGCTTTGTTCCAATACTTTTACTTAATGAACCAATAACAATTCATTCATTTGTCTTGTAATCTTCAATTCAGAGAATACTAAAATCAAAGAATAGCACACCAGGATTTCTGATTAATCAACTCTTTTTCAAAGAGCAATGTAGTTAGTGCCACTCATTCCACATATACTTATCAATCCTCTTTGGAAGCTACTGTTCAATGTATGTCCACTATTCTTTTGTGATGTGCATTATAATTTCTAAACACACATTCCATGCAGAAACTTTTACTTATATTGCCACTACAGCAAGGCATTTTGTGCAAAAGAAAATCATATGAGTCTAAACTGGGCCTGGAGGTGAACATATCAAGTAATGGACTGACTGGTCAATTGAAAAAGTTGATAAAGAGAATGCAGCAGTTATAGATGAACTCTGTACAGGTAGTAAAGAAATCAACCATGTTCTTGATTCTATCTTCAGAGAATCATTAGGAATAAGATAGGATAAGATAAGATAACATAGCTTTATTAGTTACATGTACATCGAAACACACAGTGAACTACATCTTTTGCATAGAGTGTTCTGGGGGAAGCCTGCAAGTGTCGCCACACTTCCAGCACCAACACAGCATGCCCTCAAATTCCTAACCCGTACGTCTTTCGAATGTGGAAGGAAACCGGAGCACTTGGAGGAAACCCATGCAGACATGGGGAGAACAAAGACGTACGGGTAGGTTAATATGGGTTTTAAATGGGTGGTGTGGACTTGTTGGGCCGGAAGGGCCTGTTACCACACTGTAAATAAAATTTTTGAATTTTAACATACAAACTCTTCGCAGACAGTGGCAGGAATTGAACCTGGGTCCCTGGCGCTGTAAAAGCATTACGCTAACCACTACACTACCTTGCCTGTAGTATCTGAAAGTTGGAAAGTATCTATCATAATAAGATATTATGATATGTAAGGGTGATTACAGACTAGTGGACCCAGCATCTGTTGTGGATAAAGTTTTAGAAGGCATCCTGAATTAGAGAAAGTAATGAAACACTTGGAGCATAGGGTGAATTTGTGCAAAGAGGGTCCTGTTTATTAAGTTTGCCTGAGTCCTTCGACAAATTTCCAGTCAATGTTGACAAAGGAGATTCTGTGGATAAGAAATAGATTTCAGCATGAATTGTGTTACAGTTCCCACAAGTGATGAGTTCACAATGTAACAAGGCATAGAGAAGAAGGCAAATTTCCATTTAAGAGGCAGGTTTTTAAGAAACTGGTGCACTATAAATTGGCAAGTTGCCTCCTGGCAGCACCATTTGTGTGGGCAGTTTGCCAACTGGTTTACAGTTACGATTAATACTGTATGGGCACTGCCCTTGGACAGGTACTGCTCTCACCACCTGGCTGATTAATATCAACAACAAATTCTCAGTCACAGCCTGCCATTGTCAATAAAATCTTTTTAAATGGAATTAGGTGTCTGAAGGAGTTTATTTGTAAGAATATGGGGAGCAACCACAATCAGATTGAATTGTTTATGTGGAGAATAACACTGGACAAATTTGATGACTGAATGAATCGTTTCTGTATTGTGATATTCTATGTTTTTATTTAAAAATATATGGGTGTGGCTAATCAGAAATGATCTTTTGATATAATGTTGTTGGTTTTGTTGAGTTTCAAAATTGCCTTATTTACTGACTTTCTTCATCACTCGATATCAACAAAATGGTATATGCATATTTTATATGTTTATGAAATAAAGTTTGTTTTTGCTATTATTTATAATTAATATTATGCATAATTATGTGATATACTACAACATAATTAGACAAGAACAATGGAAACTTTCTTGCTATAGTGAGTTGATTTTATTACCTTTGTTACTTTGACAAATGAACATAATTTCATGCACCATTTGTGGTGTTTTCTGCGTAAATTTGATTCCTTTAGCCACAGCTTTT
Source organism: Rhina ancylostomus (assembly GCA_030265395.1). NCBI lineage: Eukaryota > Metazoa > Chordata > Chondrichthyes > Rhinopristiformes > Rhinidae > Rhina > Rhina ancylostomus. Next base: position 100,922,148 of record JARFYF010000074.1, read on the forward strand.
CATTAAAAATGTAACAAGATATCTTGCATCCTCACAACCTCTGAAACAGAGCTGTGTAGAGAAAACTTGCCTAAGATAGTTTCAATTATACCTGCTAGCCCAACATAAACTGAACCCACAATGGCCGATTACAAATCTTCTCTTTGCTGGCAGATTAATGGCCAGTACTCCAAATGCATTGTGCAGAAAGTGTGAGTTTATTCATGTGCAAATCTGGCCAGGAAACCTAAATCAGCCTGGCTCAAATTGCCAACCTGGATTTGCTCTCAACCCCAGTCTGAAATACTAGCTTCTGCATTGCAACAGAAATAGCATGCAGCTCTTTGAACACAATTTGGAGTATGTAACTGAGACATTCAACAGTTTTGTTTGAAGGGAGGAGTCCTCACGCTGTAAATGATTAAAGTGTTAGAGATAAAAGAAATAATTCTCTTGCCTCTAAATGCCCATCTTGATTTACAGGTGTATGAATTGCTCTCAAAAAGCCCATAAAACTAAAGTAACAATTGACACTTTTTGTAGGGATCTAGTGAGAATATAATACTGTAAAAAAAGCAACAGAAACATGTGGACGAAATATAGCTTTAAGTAAGTTGCTCCATATACATGACGAATTATCTTTAACATTTTGCAAACCTCTTTGTTTATCTTATCATATGTTAATATACAAAATGATAGTTGGCATCATTATGTTATAGTATGATGTTTGCTAAATGGTAAGGACAATGTAATGTGTTATCATAAAATGAATAACTTGCTATTTAGCCTCCCTTGTCCTCTCAACAACCTAGACAGTACCTGGTTAAAGAGTATTAGAAATTATTTTACATTTTTATTCTTTAGCCTTATTACATAATTACACATTTTAAAATATGCATTCGATTTTGGATTTGGTCATGATTGATGATTGTTTAATTCAAATCCAACCACACCAAAAAGTCAAGTTGGAATACTTATTAGGGGTGGTGTAAATATATTTCCCATTAGCATTACATTATAAGTATTTTTTTTACTGTGCTTTAAGTGAATATCTTGGTTCATTTAATAAAACTTCTTGTCCTAATGACAGTTTCTAGTCGCCAACCAAAAGATATCCTTTGGTGAATCTCTCATGATATTTCTCCTAAGGAGTCAAACAATGTTCTGTTTTATAGAACAAATCCAATTTCCTTAATTCTGACGTAGCATCTGTAACTTTGTATCTTTTTCATTCTTTATTCACATGTAGCAGCAAATGCACTTCAAGATGAGTATTCACTTCAGTGAAGGGAGAGGTACTTACTTTGTATATGAATTGGAATCCATGTAAAATACCACTTGAAAAATTTGTTGAAGTGTACTGGGAAATGAATGCTCAAATCATAATAGATTGATTTCAGTTTTGCACCTCCAAATGACTTGTGCAATTCAACATTGTTACTGCAATGTTGGTCAAAGATACCTGTGCACCCTAATACATAAGCCCATATTCATGAAAACTTCAGGAAAAAAAAAGCTTATAATTTTAGAATAGTAAGCCTGGGTATTGGAAAAAAAATTAAAATTCAGCATTGTTAGGGAAAGGGCAAGTGGAATATGACCATAATCTAACAAGAAACATCTATATAATACCTTATATAGATATGTAAAAAGGAAAAAAAGCAAAAGTTATTGTGGGTCCCTTCTAGACTGAGATAGGAGAAATAATAGAGAACCATAGAACAATACAGCACAATACAGGCCCTTCGGCCCACCATGTGGTGCCGCCCATCGCACCACATCTCACACTATCTAACCCTTTCCTCCTTCATATCCCTGTATCCCACAATCCTCCATATGCCTATCCAACAACCTCTTGAACCTGTCCAACGTATCTGCCTCCACCACCATCCCAGGCAGCACATTCCATGCACCAACCACTCTCTGGGTGAAAAACCTCCCTCTGACATCTCCCCTGAACTTCCCACCCATTACTTTAAAGCCATGCCCTCTTGTCTTGAGCATTGGTGCCCTGGGAAAGAGGTGCTGGCTGTCTACTCTATCTATCCTTCTCAATATTTTATACACCTCTATCACGTCTGAAATATCATGGAATAAGGAAATGGCATAGAAATTAAATAAGTATTTTGTGTCTGTCTTCACGTAAGAAGAAACAGAAAACCTGTCTATACAGTGGAGAATACAGAGCTGAAGAAATTACACTGTGAAAAAAATGGAGAAAGTTAATGAGGACCTGATAACCTTCACAAAAGGTTTTGAAAGAGATGTCTATGGAGATAGTGGGTGCAATGGTTGTCATTTTCAGAATTCCTCAGACTTTAGTATAGTCTCACAGATTGGAGGGAAGAAAATGTAATCCCAGTATTTAAGAAGTGAGGGAGAAAGAGAAAAAAGAACTACAGATCAGTTAGACTAACATCAGTAGTAGGGAAATCCTGGAATCAATTATAAAGGAAGTGGTAACAAGGTATTTTGGAAATAATAACAGGAGTGGGCAGAGTCAACATGCATTTATGAAAGGGAAAACATGTTTGGCAAAACCTTATGTGTTTCTAGAGCTTATAACTACCAGAACAGTTCAGCGGAATCAGTCGATGTGGTGTATTTGGTCTCTGAGAAGACCTCAAAAAAAGTGCCACACAAGAAGTTATTAAACAAAATTAAAGCACATGAGATTTGGGATAATAAACTGATGTGGATTGATGATTAGTTAAAAAATAATGAGCAGAAATAAGCAGGTAATTTTCAAGTTGGGAGGTTGTTACTAGAAAGGTACCACAGGAATCATTAGTGGGGCACCTGCTATCAGTGATTTGGATAGGAGTATCAGAGGGAATATATCCAGCTTCCCTGATGATAAATGTCAGGTGGAAGTATGTGTTGTGAACTGGAGGCAAAGAGTTTTCAGGAGGACGTAAACAGGCTCAGTGAACATGCAAGGATAAGGCAGATCGTGAGAGGATAAGGCAGGTTAAAGTACACATACAGCAAGCAATTGTGAAGGTGAATGGCTTGTCGACTTTTAGTGTACAAGGATTTGAGTGCATTTTTTAAATCAAAATAAACTTGATTCATAATAAAAAAGAAACTATATACACTAATAAAAAAGTTCAATCC
>JARFYF010000074.1:100931181-100944875 GCA_030265395.1 Rhina ancylostomus
GAATAAAATCTGATACCAAGCCAGATTAATAAGATGCTTACTTCTAATTCCAACATGGCAGGAGGCTACTGTGCCCATAGTGTCTATGCCTGTTCTCAGTAGAGCAATCCCATTAGTTCCATTCCCCCTCTTTTTATTTCCCTGACTCCCAACAACATATTTTCTCTCACATGCCCATCAACTCTCAAGTGCTCAAAGTTCTTTCTTTTTTCCGTCAGTATAGGGGGACAGGGTGGGGGGGATCTTGGAATGCGTATCTATAAATGCCTGTCACTGTGGGTGAAAGAACAGAAATTCAGAGTTGGTAAAGCCTTCAAAAGCCAATCCACTACCTTCTGAAGAGTAAAGGTAAAAGAAGGATATGGTGTAGCTTTGTAACGTATGTAAGGAAATGTTAAATTCTTGGCTAGTCATTGCCTTTGTTCCCTGAACCATCAGAGGGGACTTGATTAAAATGCATTGAAGTTCTCACCTGCTGGAGCCGAGCACGGATGATTTTAGGATCTGGGATCCTCTGGCAACACCACTGAGGTATTAAGAAGGAGCATCTAGGCAAAGGCAAAACGTACATCAGGCTGCTGTTGATTGATTACAGCTCAGTATTCAACACTATCATCCCCTCAGTTTCAAAACCTGGGCCTCCCTCTGCAACTGGATCCTCGACTTCCTTATGGGGAGACCACAGTCAGTGTGGATCGTTAATGACATCTCTTCCTTGCTGACATTCAACACAGGCAGACCTCAAGGATGCATGCTTAGCCCACTGCCCTACACTTTGTCTACACTCATGATTGTGTGGCTAGGCATAGCTCAAATGCCATCTATAAATTTGCTGGTGCCACCAAAGGCTCTTGCAAATTTCTACTGATGTATAGTAGAGAGCATTCTGACTGGTTGCATCACTGCCTGGTATGGAGGCTCCAATGCACAGGATCAAAAGAGGCTGCAGAGGGTTGTAGACTCAGCCAGTTCCATCAGGGGCACAACCCTCCTCACCATCGAGCACATCTTCAAGAGGTGGTGCCTCAAGAAGATGGCATCCATCACTAAGGACCCTCACCATCTGGGTCATGCCCTCTTCTTGTTACTACCATCGGGAGTGGTACAGGAGCCTGAAGACCCACACTCAATGATTCAGGAACAGCTTCTTCCCTTCCACCATCAGATTTCTGACCAATCCATGAACTTATGAACATTATCTCACTATTCCTTTTCCTTGCACTATTTATTTATATTTGTAATTTATAGTAATTTTATGTTTTTGTGCTAGACCGTTGCTGCTAAACAACAAATATTACGTCATCCAAATCAGTGATCATAAATCTGATTCTGATTCAGATAGAACAGCTGCTTTATTACCACTTTGTAATAAATGTGTGCACTGTCTCTACTATCTTGAAGAAAAATTAATTAATTCAGGCATCATCACATGGATTGAATTTGCCTATAGCATTCAGCTACCCCTTATATTAGTTATAGGTCTCACCTGGTGATCTACATGTGAAGAATTTGCAACATGCTGATAGAAAACACTGTTCTGAAACCGAGAATGTCAATTGTAGCACAGTGTTACACAGAGATAGTTCTGTGACCCTCACAATAGAAGTTCGCATACTCTGGGTTTTTCACAAGAGTGGCTCTCTCCACTGTTTTGCAGTTTTTAGAGAAATTTAAAAGCCTTGAAGCAATTCCTGGACCATGAAGCCCTGCAGGCATGCATTGCTGAGATTTCATATAATTACACAGGGAAATGGTTCTCCAATCCAACACCTGGTGTTGGATTTCAGACCCTATTCACTTGATTGCAAGTCCAGAGATTGGGAGGAAAGCTTTTGTACTCTTTACTTATTTTAATTATTTCTTAGTGTTCTAATGATTTCTGTAAATTTGATTTGTTTTAATTTTTAAATGTTTCAATAATATGTATTTTTTAAATTAATTCCATCAACCTTAATAGTCTTTTTAAATTTCCATAAAAACTGAAAAAGAGCCTCACAGGTCTTGATGGGCAAGTTTGGCACCAAAGATGAAGGGATATATCAGCTGAGACCCACTTGTTACTGAGGCCTCAGTACCTCCCACGGGAATGCGCTGGTGATGTCATTGAGCAGGGTGAGCTGCCAATCACTTCGAAGAATTTTCACAAATTGCAAACCAGAAAGTAGAAAGCTCCAATTTTCAAATAACATAGTGCAAGATGAAGAGATAGGAACTGACATATTACATGTAACCTTCCGAAAATAGTTATTATTTTAATTATTTAAAAACAGTGTAATGGAAATAATTATTATCAGGGAAGTAAAATACATAGATTCTTTGAGGCCAGAGAGTTTATTTTACAGTTTTCAATACACTGCTAATACCTGATAATGCTCAGATACATGCCATCGAATAAGACCTCTTTTCAAGGGCTTTTACAATTTAGTGCGTAAGAAATTGAAGTTCATGTCAATTCAACGATTTCAAAGGATTTCCATGAATAAAACCTTCAACGCTGTGGAAAAGTGAGTTATCTGGATTTTCATTGTTAAACTTACTTGTGTTTACTCTGGAACTTGCTGTCTAAGTCTGATAGTTTCACTATCATTAAGACATCAAAAAACCAGGGCTAATAGTTTTTTGTTCTTTTAGCGGGCAAGTCCCAGACACCACCCCAGCCTAAATTGTTAGTCTTTGTGGAAGGCTGGGGCAGAATTGAAACTATATATACATATATATATATCTATATAATATATATATATATAAAGACAATAAAAAATTGTAATAAAATAGCAATGAATAAACAATTGACATACCACTGAATGCAAGAATCTCAGATGATTCATCAGATCCACTTTGGTCCGCTCAAAATCCTGTTTCACTTCAATCAACAAATTGAAGTACCCTTCATCCGCTGTAAAGAGACAAATTGAGAAGCATCATAAACTGCATACACTCAATGAACCAGCAACATTCTGATAAAGAATGTCAACTACATGAGTGAAACTATTTCTTCATGGTCTTTAGTTTGAGGTTTAGCCCTTTGTTTTTTTTTTCTTTTTTGCTTTCTTAATGACAATATTTTCTGTAAGAATTATTTTGAAGAATATTACTCTGCAGGTGTGGGTGGGTGAATCTTTGTATCTGCTAAGATGTTTGAACCCCAGTAAAGTTTCATTAAAATATCTGGAAAATTAACACTGAGCAAATGCCCAGCACCTTTTCACACAGGTTGCTACTTCGCATCAGTTTCAAGAGAAAAAAAGCCATAATCAGAGATAAGTCTGCGATAGCGCAAGAGGTGGTCCATGGTGTTCCGTTGTTGAGGTAGGGTTAGAGTTGTGCAGCTTTGGCATCACATGGTTACTAATTCATTAGAAAATGAACCCCTGCTGTACATCAATGAACTGCAGCCAGAACAAACAGGATCACAGAATCATTAATAGTTACAGCATGGAAGGAGGCCATTGCACATGTGCAGATACTGTGTCCCCAGGTAAACAACAGCTAGAGAGCAAACCTGCCCTTGCCACTGGAACAGTTCTCCTGGCAGTGCCAAGGTTAACTGCATGTGATAATCTTATGACTTCTTCTGGATATACAGGGAGCTAAGGCATAATCTCACTTCACCGAACTCCCTCAGTCCCTGCTCCCTGAACCTCACAACTGCAGGGAATGATGCAGCATCATATGAGCCTAGCTGGAGCCTGTCAAGTGTCAGGATTAGTTAAATTAAGGAATTGCCAGTTATGTCACAACTAAAGAACAACCAAGTTGAAAAGCTTGGTTAAAGCAGCCATGTCTTTATGGTTCTGTCTCTTGGCTTCCCATGCATAATAAGCAAAAACAGTTGCTTATTATGTTCTACATGAAAGCAGGTATCAGCACCACAGTGACGTTTTCTCATTGCTTGAATGACACCATGTTACCCCATGGTACCAAGTTATTACCAAGCTATGGAATTTTTACCCCATGGTACCAAGAGAATGAAAAATGAAAATATTTGCCAAAAATTTTTAAACAAAGAGGATGCCTTTCTCCATGGGTGTTACACGGATCCTTGTCATGTTTACTGCATTCTCGGTCCCCACTGACAAATGAGTGACTAAGTCACGGGGAAGATTCCACTGAGACACTGTCTGATTTCTGTTAATTAGCAGAGCTGACGACCTTTGTGAGTAATTGGTGCAGTTGACTGGTTGAACACTGCCTTGTGATACAAAGTGGAGGTAGATTCTGCAGATGAAATGCACCCCACACAAATCGAGAAAAACTGGCTCAGAAATGAGTAAGTGTAATTAAAGGATAGTGTTTTCAAGAAACCACTGTTAACAAACATTTTTTTTAACCAGAGAAGATCCAAGCAGCATTTTTCATCACAGTGACATCTATGCAAGTAGCATAATTGTGGAGTTCTGATATATTTTAAATGGATTATTGCCTTCATTATTTCATTCAAATGCATGCAGTGCTGATAATCTTATGATCATAATTCCAGTGATCTGCAGGATTCCAGTTCAAGGCATAGTAACTAAGATGTACTATGACTACAAAAGGAGCATGTTCAAGCAGCCAGGCCTTTATCAGCATTTTTGACGGCACTGTTTTAACTAGTTCCACTCACCTGTTCTTTTTCCTACAAATTTTATCCATTTCAATTTGGCAGATACCATTGAGAACCTCTCCAAGTCCCAGCTTGCTATAAACCATTCTCTCCTTATCTTTCCAATGCCCCAATTGCCAATTATACTAAATACTTTGTTTTCACATGGCAGATTCACACTCCTGAGTTATCACAAGAACACAAGACAACTTGGGAGAATTCCTGAAGATAATTTGGGGGAATATCCTCAAGACAACTTGGGAGAAAGTGGAGACGTAGCAGAGTGAATGAGAGAGAGACAATGCATTGACTGTATCAGTATAATACCGTACTTGCTGGAATTGGTGAGGTGCACACTGATTCCCCACTGATGATGCAACACTTCTGCAGTTCTGAACAGTCAGTGTCCCATCTACAAGTACGGTTCCCCGTTGCATCCTCCTTGGTGGGGCACATTCCTGGATGTGAAGCAAACGCCTTGGTCCCATTCAGAGCTGGAGAAATGAAACAGACGATAATCATTGGTGTTTAATGTCCTGATACTAAACTGTGTAATTTATACAGCATAAACACAAGGTCCATTTGTGATAAGTTCCGACATCCACTAGAGCAATAAGTTTGTTAAACCATTGATTTCAAATGGCTTAATGCCTTATCAAAGTAATGAAATAAAGAATTCTGTTCAAGTACATGAGGTTCTCCTAATCTAATTGTCAAAGATAATGATCTGTGCAACAATATTTTAATATTTTAAGCAATATTTCAGTGCCTTTCCAAATGCTCCTTCTCCATTTTGAGGGATCACAGGCCAAGGATTCCCAGCAGTCAGGGGAGATGTTGGGCTTTTCCAGGAGGATTCGAGAACTTTCTTTCCTCTGTCCACCTGAGGACCTCTTCCCGTTGCAAAACTCAGCACCCGTTTTGGGAGTGTGATGACAGGCACGTGAACAATGTGCCCTGCCCAATGTAGATGAATGAGTGGCAATTAGCTTCTCAGTGCTGGGGACGCTGGCCTGGGAGAGTGGACTGACATTGGTTTGTTTATCCTCCAACAGGTTTGGAGGATTTTGCAGTGACCACATTAGTGGTAAGTCTCCAATACTTTGAGGTGCCTGCTGTAGGTAGTCTAAGTCTTTGAAGCAGAGATCACTGCTGCTCAGTAAGCCATGTGTTTTATGCTGGCTTATAATAGTAATTTACCCTCTGCAAATGTGTGGCTCCCAAAGCACTGGCAGCATCACTGCCAGGGAGGTCCCACGAAATGCAATAGACCATGCTTACAACCAGGGAGCTGGCAGCGGAAGTTCAGGCCCCAGGCACAGACCGCCCTGATGTTCTCCTGACGGCGTGTGCAACCAAAAGGTTTTGTCTTTGCTTCCAAATGTCTCTGACGATCAGAGACACCTGGAAACTATTGAAAAAAATTAAGTGCAACTAGTTCTGCTATAACGCGTGTCCATAGCAGGAATTGGTCATAACGCGATTGATAGATTAGGGAACACTATTTGCATTACGTGAACATTGGTTATACGATCACAGCCAGGAAAACCTGTGCTCGGCATGTATCCCTCTAAGCCATTCCTATCCATCTACCTATTCAAATGACTTTTAAACATTATAATTGCACCTGCCTATATCACTTCCTCTGACAGCTCGTTCCTTATACCTACCACCATCTGTGCGGAAGAACTTGTCCTTCAGATCCTCTTTTAATGATTCCCCTCTCACTTTAAACCTTCTATTATGCCCTTTAGTTTTAGACTCCCCTACCCTACATTCACCTTCTCTGGGCCCTTCATGATTTTGTAAGCTTCTATAAGGTCACGTCTCAGCCTCCAGGATTCACTCCAGGGAAAACTGGTCCAGCCTATCCAATCCCTCCTTATAACTCAAGCCCTCCAGTCCAGGCAACATCTTTGTGAAGTTTTTTCTTCACCCTCTCTAGCTTAATCACATTCTTCCTACAGCACGGCAACCAGGTTTGCACATGAGACTCCAAGTGTGGGCGAACCAATGTTCTGTCCAACTGTATATGATGTCCCATCTCCTATACTTAATGGCACAGCCAGTGAAGACAAGCATGCCATACACCTGCCTCACCACCCTGTCTACCTACATCGCCACTTTCAGGAAACTATGTCCACCATGTCTCTCAACATTCTCCCAGGGCCCTGTCATTCACTATGTATGTCCTGCCTTGGTTTAACCTCTCAAAATGCATCACTTTGCACTTGTCCAAGTTATGTTCCATCTGCCATTCCCTTGCCCACTTTCCGAATTGATCAATATCCTGTAGAAAACCTTAGACCACCTTCTTCACTGTCCATTATACCATTAATTTTGGCGTCATCAGCAATGAGATGAATGGGCACATGAGAATGCCACCATTTACAGGTTCCCTTCAGAAACAGATTGTCCTGACCATGGAATTCATTAAAACACTGAAGCTTTACCCTTAACAATACTGTGGGAATCCCTTCAGTGCACACAGTTGAGCAAGATGTCTCATCACCACCATCATTTCAAGATCAATGAAGTATGACAATAAATTCTGGTCCTGTCTGTGATATCCACATCCAAAGATAAAGTGAAAAAAGCACCTGAAGCCATTGGATAGGATCCTTACAGGTGGCACACATACTAAATTTTACCTCATTTCTGTAAACTCAAGTCAATGTCCCTGACTTGTACCACCTTATGTTACACAACTAGGCGATGTGTTACATAGATAGATTTGCACTTATTTAGTTCTCTTGTACTCACGTAGGACACAGTAATGCCCTTGCTGTTCATATCCCTTGCAGCAGCCAAACTGGGTTTCAGTTGTTTCCACAATGGTTGTACGATAGAGTGTTTTAAAGATCTGCTTTGGGCAAACTTTCCATGGCTGCCAACCTCCACAGGACTCATGTGTGGTGAATGACTTTATGTAGGACACAGTCTTTGTCACATTCCGCTTTACAGGGTATGGACACAAATTGTATGAGGATTGAGAAAGTCCATTGTCTGGAAAAGAATACAGAGACCAAGAAGATACATCAGATGAATGGGTCACTTTTTAGAAATAGAAAGTTTGAGACTAATGTGTTATTGCATTGAGGTGCAGTTAGAACAACATAGAACATAAAACAGTACAGCACAGGAACAGGCCCTTAGGCCCACAGTGTTGTGCCGAACTATTTAAATTAGTAATCAAATGCCCAACTAAACTAATCCCTTCTGCCTACACAATGTCCATATCCCCACATTTCCCTCACATTCATGTGCCTATCTAAAAGCCTCTTGAATGCCTCTATTATGTTTGCCTCCACCACCACCCCTGGCAGCGCATTTCCATCAATCAATACTTTAATAAACCTGCAGTTTTAAGACAAATCAATCTAGTGTTCACCTGAGCTAAAAGAAAGCAAAATGCATTTGTTTTCTCCAAGTAGAGAAGGCCACATTATAAACATTAAGGGCAGTGGACTAAACAGGGAGAAGTGCAAGGATATTGGTATTGATATTGGTTTATTATTGTCACAGTGGTACAGTGAAAAACTTGTCTTGCATACCGTTCATACAGATCGATTCATTACACAGTGCATTGAGGTAGTACAAGGTAAAAACAATAACAGAATACAGAATGAAGTGTCACAGCTACAGGGAAGTGCATTGCAGGTAGACAATAAGGTACAAGGTTAAACAAGGTAGATTGTGAGGTCAAGAGTCCATCTCATCAAATAAGGGAACTGTTCAATAGTCTTATCACCATGGGATAGAAGCTGTCCTTGAACCTGGTGGTACATGCCCTCAGACTCCTGTATCTTCTTCCTGATGGGAGAGGGGAGAAGAGAGAATGACCTAGGTAGGTGGGATCTTTGATTATGCTGGCTGCTTCACCAAGGCAGTGAGAGATACAGACAGAGTCCATGGAGGGGAGGCTGGTTTCCATGATGTGCTGGGCTGTGTTCACAACTCTCTGCAGTTTCTTGCGGTCCTGGGCAGAGCAGTTGCCATACCAAGCTGTGGTGCATCCAGATAGAATGCTTTCTATGGCGCATCAATAAAAATTGGTGAGTGTCAAAGGGATATGATTCCCTATGTCCCCACATTCCATCACAGAACCTTCACATTCAATGGATCATCTTCCTTAAATTTCATGCAATCACCAGACACATTCCACTCCCCATTCAGCACTTCAAAGAAAGCATTCCCTCTTGGATCGACCTGCTGAGTTCCTCCAGCATTTTGTGTGTGTTGTTCCCTCTTGAATGCTGTGGTTCAGTTCTCCAGCTCCACCAATACCTACAGCCCTTCTAGTGGCACCTTCCTGTACAAACAAAATCTGCCCTTTCTCCTCTTCCCTTTCCACCAAGACTCCTTCCCAGTGAAGCAGCAAATCACTTGCACCTCTTCCAAGTTAGTTCATCGCCATCAGGGCTCACAAAATGGTATCTTTGGGGAAAGCAAGTGCAGAATGGGTGACTGCTTTGCATAGCACTGTCATTCAGTTCCCTGGCAACTTCCTGCCATAAGTTCCACCTCTTTTAAGACATAATATGCTGGCAATGGAGGCAGTCCACGAAAGGACTCAGCTAATCCCTTGAATGAGAAAGTTGTCCAGTCATGATTGGTTAAAAAAGTTACAACTGTATACTTTGGAGCTTAGAAGAAAAAGAGGGTGATCTTATTGAAATAGCTGAGTTCATAAGGGGGCATAAGAGGGTAAAGATGTTTCTACCAGTGGGAGAATATTGAATGAGGGGACATGGTTCCAAGATAAAGGGTTGGTTATTCAATACTGAGGTGCATTGGAATCTCTCGCAGAGGGTGGTGAATCTCTGGAATTTCTCCCACAGAGTTTTGGAGGCTGGGCCACTGGAAGTATTTCAAGAGGAGGTGGATAGATTTTTGAAAGTTGGGGAAATTGAGGGCTGTGCGGAACTGGTAAAGAAGAAGGATTGAAACCTGGAATAGGTCAGCCAAGGTCAAACTGAATGGTGGAAAGGCCTTGTGGGGTCAGAAGGCCTACTCCTGCTCTTATTTTCTTCTGTATTATTGTGTTAGTTTGTCAACAGTCTTTCTCTAGTTTTTTTCACTCATTTTTAACGTGTTGAACAATGGAACCATTTCTCTTCTTGTGGGATGTCTTATGACATTCTAGCCACTTAATTCTGAGGGAGATCTTGCTGAAACATCCCAGGGATGTGGTGACTAAGATCACAGTTTGGGTCCACATGCTTGGACTTTGTTTGGTATTCTGCCAATGACTGAGGAGAGATGCAACTAATCACAGAAGTACTGTTCAGTGTGAGCGGCATTACTAGAAGCTGTTCTTTTCTGTAAGATAACAAAATCATTTGTGTTCGAAACAGTCACCAGAAACATATTTTAAGCTTTGCACAACTATTGATGTTGTATGAGCAAGCTAGATACCAGAAAAGAGCAAAGGATTCACAATTTCTTTCACCAAGAAGTTCATCCATATCAATAACTCATATTAGTTCATATGGAGATATGAGCAAAATTGGTTACTGCCATGTTAATGCAATTTTTGTCAGAGCAACACTTGTTTTTTGAACATTTGTCCCAGTGTGATACTCTCCCAGATGACATCAATAATAGTTCAACCACCCTCTATTTGTCTCCAGTGTAATTTTCCACCTCACTGGTCTGAAACAAAAACAATTCTTGTGCACTCAGGAAAACCAGCTTTTATTACCCCTGTTTCCAAACTACTTAAGGGACCAGAACTCAATTGACTATTCACAGCAATCTGCAGTCTCAGGTCCCACTGTACACTGCACAACCTTCAATGGCTGTTTTGTTCAAACCTGACTTCCAATAGAAAGGTCTCTGGATGGCATGGACATGAACCCAAGGCATCACAGGCAATCACGTGGACCAGTTTAGAGGAGGAGTGGAAGGTGCCATCACCCAAGACCCTCTGCACACTGAACTTGCAGGGACTTCTGTACATTTTGCTGAGGAGCAAAGTCCATACAGTCTGGGTAGACTTCACCAACACTGTGCTCACTGAGAAATGTGGTCTCCTGCAACCTTAACTACAGGCTTGCACGAGTGTCTGGACAGATTGTGAAGGTCAAGGTCACAATCAATCTCTGCTTTCTAGTCTTAGAACCAGACTACTTTCCTGACCATTTTCAAGACCAGTTGTATTTAAACCTTTGGAAAGCAGCCTGATACGACAATACATTTTTCCCACTGACTCCTGCAGTGTGCAGCATTCTGAATAAGAAGAACTCTCACTTCTTAAGAGAATTTTTTAATTATTCATTGTGGGTCTCATTGGCAACATGTCTGCCCCAAGTAAAGTTGAACCAAGATGCTGACTAGGTTATTTCAGACAGTCGTTGCAAGTCAACCAACTTTTTGTGGGTCTAGAATCACATAACAGATCGACTGGGTTTTGACAGCAGATATGCAAAACCATTGAAACAGGTGTGTTTTCATAACAATCTGCTAGTTTCATGGTTGCCTTACCAGTTTTTTTAATTTACAGATTTATTTTATTAAGTAACTGAATTGAAATTTTCCAGTTGACGTGATGTGATTTGAAGTTTTTCTGTACTATTTAACCAGTCCTCTGAATGCATCAAAAATGCAGTAACACATCAAGCTATTGTACTCTCGAAATCCATTCTCATATATTGGAGTTACCGTTATTTTGTGGTATCGCTAAAAAAAGTTTTTTAAATATATATGTGTGTGTGTGTGTTTATTTATATATACTTCATACCATTTCTATACCACTTCATGAAATATAGTTGTGCTTTCTTATAACCCTGCAATGAAATGGAACCATTATGTATTTTACAGCAGGCAGTGATCAGGTTAATTGAAACCCTAATTTACCTTCAACATTTTTGTGAGAGAGGAAAGACTTATCATCTCTGAAAATGAGTTTAGATTCTCCTGAGACAAGACTCATTGTCTGAGAGGAATGTCGAAGAACATTCCTGAAGGACAGCTTAGTGCTTGCAGTTTTCTGCTTCTCCACCCACCTCCCCCCCCCACCACTCCTCAGAGGTGGGGTGGAGAAAGAGAGAGTTGATACAGGGAGTTAAATCTTCAGGGACCCAGGCTATACCAGCATGGGTGTGAGGGCCTTTATTCATCCAAAATACATAAACAACTCAAAATTAAATATATCAATCGGTTAATTGAATTTTGCCTTGGTAGATCTCAATTACTTCAATGTCATTGCAGAAAATGTTAGCTGCTTATTAACAGAAAATCCTTGCCAATATTACACTGGGAATTCAACAATAACATTCTGAAGCTCTCGGTTAAGATAGATTTTCCTGATCCACTAGGGAAATTAGGAGCAGGAGCTGCAGGCTATTCTTCTACTCTGTGGAGCTGGTGACCTGTGTGCCCAAAACCCACAGCTACGCACACCTGTGCAAGAGGTGGGTTTATATTCCTATATATTCCCTAATGATGGTTCTGCATGAGCCAGTGCAAGGTTTGCTAGCAGTAGGTGGGAAAAGAATTTTTTATCTCCCCTTACACTCCACCTATCAGCTGATCAGCCTGAACCCCATCCAAACTTAATGCCAGCGATCACATTGGCTCTTTAAAATCCATTAGCCCCAACAAATGCATGCATCCTTGATGTCTCATTGTGTTTTAATTCTATCCTCACACTCTGCCTTTAACCATGAGCATTGCCAATGGAGTTAGAAATAAAGCTGCATAAAGAAATTGCCTTCCATCAAAAGTACTTTAAAAGGCAAGATTTTGCATTCAGTTATAAAAGTACAAAAATGAAATTGGATCTACTCACAGCTATAAAATTCAGTCTCCTGCCCTAAAGTTGCTGTTACAAACAGAGCCAGGGTCACGGTTAATATCCTATCCATTACATGTACTGCAATATTCTGAAATATTCCACACTTCTCTCAGGCTGTCCAGGTTGTTGTCTGGTGTCACACTACTGTGCAAGGTTCTCACAACCCTTTTGTGCTTCGTTTCTGGTTGCCTGGGCTGATCCTCTGCCTGCTCTTTCTGACATCCAAAGATGAACTGCTTTGCAAGGCTGCTGGTCGTTCACCTGGGAGGCTTCCACCTGCGCTCTCTCTCATTACCCACTGCTCTGGCCCTTCCCCTTCCAGCTCTGATACATGCACAGACTCCTCCCACTGCCTTCCATATTTCCAACAGTGCTGTGTTTTCCAATCAATGCCATGAACATATATCGCTCCTCGGCTAAAGCCGTCTGTGCCTGGAATCTGCCCTCTGAACATGTTGTAAAACTGAATGCAAAATTGCACCCTGTTCTTTCAGCCATATTGAAATGCACTGAAGTTCCCTCTCAGTCTCAGCAGAATGGGTATAAGTCCATGGAAACAATTGGAGCTCATGGAAATGTCATTCCCATGGCAGTTTAATCCTTCCAGCCTCAAAATATGAAGTGTAGCTCAATCAACCATGATCTTATTACATGGTGGAACAGGCTTGAGGGCCAAGTGACCTCATCCTGGTTCTGATGCATTTGTTCATATGATCAACCATCATTAATTTACCTTGGGTTCAGGAAACTACAATTGCAGAAGCTTTACAGTTTTCAATTCTTAATGTGATTTATATTTTGGGAAGTAATTTTAATCTAATCTCCCCAGCAGCGAACTGACTGGGACCATTTTGTTGCCAGTTTTACATCCCAGCTGAATTTGTCAATTGAGGGCATGTTAACTTTATTTTTCTCTCCCTTTAGGTTCTGTCTGATCTGCTGAGTATTTCCAACATTTTCTGTTTTTATTATTGAGAGCACGATTGTCGGTTTGTACAACCAGTGCCTCAAACAAACCCAAGGATTTGCTGCCGGGCCAATTAGGAATCAAGAAAACGCATTAAAAGTACCAAAACATTCAATGCTGTTATCACTACCTGAACCAGTGAGCTATAGATGAACCAATTTATATAATCTCTCCAAGACTGTTAGCACACTTTCTGGAAGATATGACTGTGATTCGTATTCTGTTATGGAATATGAGGAGAGGCTTAAGGTGCTAGGGCTTTACTCACTAGAGAGGAGGAGGATGAGGGGAGACATGATAGAGGTGTATAAAATGTTGAGAGGGATAGATAGAGTAGACAGCCAGCG
>JARFYF010000074.1:100981748-100992633 GCA_030265395.1 Rhina ancylostomus
GGGCCAAACTATGTTCTTGCAGCTGCCGTCAGAGATGAGGTAGAGAAGCCTGAAGTCCCACACCACCAGGTTCAAGAACAGCTACTTCCCTTTACCCATCTGGCTTTTGAACCAGCCTCCATAACCCTAATCTCTACCTCAATATGCAACTTAGCACTACAATGAACATTGTTTTTTCTGTTCTAATTGTGTTCTTTGTAAAAATTGTGTATAATTTATGTTTAATTTATGTTTTTCTTGTGAATGTTGTGTATCTGATGCTCTGTTCCTATGATGCTGCAGGAGTACATGTTTCATTGCACCTGTATATGTATGTACTTGTGCATATGACAATAAACTCAACTTTGATTTTTTTTTGATAGAAGATTCTATACAATATTCAAAGAAGGACAAGGAAGATCTATTAGAGAATGATCATCTGATCATTATCTCATTGCCATTTTATGGGAATTATCTGTGTACAAGCTGATTGCGACATTTTCTTCAACAGTGACCACACTTAAAGAAAAATAATTGGCACATTCAAAAAACATCACATTAATGCAAGTTGGATCCTCATCTCATTATATTTCTAACCTGAATGAAATCTGACCTGGGCCATCAAGACGTTCTCCAGTTTTCTGTAATCGATGCTGGTTTCGTTGATGAGCTCTCTGCAAGATGTCCAGTTGGTGATCAAAAGAGAACCTCTGAATGCAGTAAAGGCTAGAAAATAAGACAAATTGACACATGGACTTAGCATTCTCCCAGCCTTCAGGAGTTAGTGGGACAATGTGCAAGTAAACAGCCCTCTCCAGTAACTGGAATGATGCTGATGCTCCTCTTTCACTTTTAAGGGGTGCTTGATGAGTTCTCCACTGAGTGTCTAATTGCTACCACCTACAGGAAATCCAACTAGAGCATTTCAGTTGCTCCTGAGATGTGTGGCTTCACACAACAGAGCCTGAAAATGCCACGTTTTAAATGGCACCATCAAGTTTACAATCATCTCAAAAGTGCAACACTGGTTTAGTGCTACAAAATATGGTGTAGATCCACCTTAAACCTGAATGCTACTTAGTCATGCTAACTAATTCCAAACTTTCATGGGGTGGAATTATTCCCCTTGATGTGCAAAGAACAGCCTTAAAACATATTCATTTTAAAACATTCATCATTTCACAACACTTAACAGTCTGCTCCCTCATTTGAACATAAAGTCTCATGGCACTGTTCTGAAGAACACTGAGGAAGTTCACCATGGAATCCTAGATTATATATGTCCTGTATTACATATAATATAATCCTGTATTATATATGTCCATCAATAATATCAGAAAAACAAATTATCAGGTCAATTTCACATAGCCATTGCAGGAACTTCCTGTGTAAAAATTGGCTTCCTTTTTACATTACAATGGTGACTACATTTCAAAAGACAGGACAGCCTGAGATGGTGCTGGGTACTAAATGGGAGGTACCATATAAATGCAAATCTTTCTTGCTACAGCCAAAAGAATAATTATTCTCCACAGTCCTTCCCCACTAAAAATGAATATGATTTTGCCACTCAATTTTCTTTTTCATGCATTATGGCCAGAATCAGAATCAGGTTTATTATTGATGAGAAATTTGTTGTTTTGTGGCAGCGGTACAGTGCAAAGACATAAAATTACTATAAATTACACAATAAATAAATAGTGCAAAAAAAAGAAAAAGTGAGGTAGTGTTCATGGACCGTTCAGAAACCTGATGGTGGAGGGGAAAAGCTTGTTCCTGCCACTGCTGTTTATTATGGTCAATGACTTTGGATGCAGCAAGGATTGCAGTCCACTACAATCATTACAACCCCTCAACTTGAATCTGTACCACCCCACAATCTGTTTTAGCACTCAGCACCTCAATACCTATCTTGGTGTGAAGGTACAACAACTTCCATTTATATAGTGCCTTTTAACATGCCACAGGGACTGTCATAACACTAAAGAATTGGTGCAGGGGCACATTAACTGATATTAGGGCAAATGACCATTCTCTAGGATAGATTTATCAAAGAGGAGACTTTAATAAAGCATCTTAAAGCAGATAGGGGAAGTTGGAGAGGTTTAGGGTGGGAAATGCAGGATTTAGGGCCTCAGCAGTAGCAAGAGTCACAGCAGGTTGGAGCATTAAATTCAGGAATGAGTAAGAGATTAGAATTGGAGGAGATATCATTTACTGATAGTGGATGATCAAAGAGATATTCAGCATACTTGCTTCTGTGCTTCTGGAGGCTGCTGTATCCATCGTCATCTCCCGCAATTCAGGTGACACAGTTGGAACAGTGGTTACTCTCCTCTCTTCTAATTGGCTCATTGACTGGGTGTCCCAGTTAGGATCGACTGTGCTATTGTCTGCCCAGGTAGAAGTTACTGTGTGGTTCTCTCTTGATGTCTCAGAAGGTGCCAGTGTTAGTTCATTGATAACATTTTTCAAGCTAACTGTTGTCTGGATCAATTCAGAGTCTGCATTTGATCTCCATGTTCTCTGCCTCACATAATGCATGGAGACACTCTCACTTTGTTCATCACATGGGTACAGAATCTTCTCTACAAAAGAACAATTAACAGTAAGTCTTCGCCTCTGCTCAACATACAGCACCTAATCTCAATTACAAGTCAATTACCCATCTTACCGCCAGCTTCAGCATCACACAAATATTCATTGGTGCTGGTAAAGTTCCGGAGAGCTTGGTGAAACCAATCAAGACTGTAATTCTGATTTAGCCCAAAAATAAAGTGAAGGATCGGGTACTGGCTGATTCCAAAGGTTGAATTTAGGCAGAGGATGTGGACATTTGCATCAGAATCATTGAGCGCAGCTGTGAACTGTAATACAAAATTATAGAGTATGAGGAATTGTGTTGATAAAGATAATGCCATGGAATCTTTTACATCTACACGTATGAACAGATGAGGCCTCTATTTAACATCTCATTTGGGATGCCAAGATATCCACCAGTGCAGCAACACCTCATACAGCTCTGGAGTGTCCCCTTAGATTGTTGGGCTTTGATCTCTGGAGTAGCACTAAGCTGCAACCTTCTAACTTAGAGGTGAGGGAGCTATTAACTGAGTTTCAGGTGACCATCCTAAAGGACATGTCAAGTAAAATACCAACTTCTTCAGAGAGGGTCTCCTATAATCTGTCAAAATTTGTAGGAAATTGCCTGGGGTGCTTCAAAACCTGCAATCACCTGGAGGAACAGGTAGTGTCACAGAGGCAAGGAGTCTGCAGAAGGACTTGGACAGATTGGGAGAGTGGGCAAAGAAGTGACAGATGGAATACAGCGTAGGGAAGTGTTGTTTGTACTTTGGTAGGAAGAATAAAGTTGTAGACTATTTTCTAAATGGGGGGAGAATTCAGAAATCAGAGGTGCAAAGGGACTTGGGAGTCCTAGTTCAGGTTTCCCTTAAGGTTAACTTGCAGGTTGAGTTGCTAGTAAGGAAGGCAAACACAATGTTAGCATTCATTTAGAGAGGACTAGAACACAAAAGCAAGAATGTAATGCTGAAGCTTTATAAGGTGTTGGTCAGACCACATTTGGAATATTGTAAGCAATTTTGGGCCCCATTTCTAAGAAAAGATGTGCTGGACTTGGAGAGGGTCCAGAAATGGTTCACAAGAATTATCCCAGGAGTTAAAGGCTTAACCTATGAGGAATGTTTGATGTCTCTCGGCCTGTCCTCGATGGCGTTCAGAAGGACGAGGTGTGATCTCATTGAAACCTACCGGATACTGAAAGGCCTGGATAGAGTGGGTGGGGAGAGGATGATTCCAGTGGAAGACTCTAGAGTCCAAGTGTACAGCATCAAGATAAAGGAACATTGCTTTAAAACTGAGATGAGGAGGAATTTCTTCAGCCAGAAGAT
Organism: Rhina ancylostomus; assembly: GCA_030265395.1. Taxonomy (NCBI): domain Eukaryota; kingdom Metazoa; phylum Chordata; class Chondrichthyes; order Rhinopristiformes; family Rhinidae; genus Rhina; species Rhina ancylostomus. The sequence goes on from JARFYF010000074.1 coordinate 100,985,639, forward strand.
GGTGAGTCTGTGGAATTTGTTGCCACGGAGGGCAGAGGAGGCCAAGTCATTAGGTCATGGAGAGAAAGCTGGAGAATGGGGTTGAAAAAAAAATCTGCCATGATTGAAGGGCAGAGCAGACTCAATGAGCCAAATGGCTCATGGTTTATGGTTTAATATGTGCATATTGACCCACCATTCAGAAGAAATTACTTTTGAGCCCAAGGAACGAAAAAGCATCTGCATTCAGGAATATGAATTTTTCATCGTTCCTTCCAATGGTATTATTTGTATGAGTATGTTCCTGGAAAATCTATACCTTTGGTACTGGCCTTTAATGAGGTAATGAGATGAAAAGTGTTTGTCTGCAAATGATCTAGTGTCTGATGGGTCAATAATCAGAAGAGAAAGATTTAATCTAAATGACAAAAGAGCTAGAGGTGACACATGGAAACTTTTGTTGTATGCAACAAATTTTTGAGATCAGATATCAATTGCTTGCAGTGCCTTTGAAGCAGATTCCTTAGCAACATTCAAATGACAGTTATTTCAGTATTTGATGGATAGGTTTTCTGGGAAATGGAAAAGAGCAGGGGAAAATTGAAAACTCTTAGAGGCAACAAGATAAGTGACCTTCCTCTGACTTTTGCTTTCATGACCTAATTGTGATGAAAATGTTTTCACTAAATTTGCAGATTGGTTTATTATTGTCACGTGTACTGAGCTGCAGTGAAAATCTTGTCTTGCATATGGTTCATACAGATCAATTCATTACACAGTGCATTAAGGTAGTACAAGGTAAAACAATAACAGAATGAAGAATAAAGTGTTATAGTTACAGAGAAAGTGCAGTGCAGGCAGGCAATAGGGTACAGGGTCATAATGAGTTAGATTGTGAGGTCAAGATTTAAAGCAGTGTAATGTAACTCAAAAGCAAATAAATGTTAGCAAGAGCTCCATTACCAAAAGATATTAAAAGGTTGCATTGATGTACCTGTTAAGATTACAGACAGCAGGGATGACATCCATGGGCTAAGATGTGTTGGTGAGGTAATATTCATTTCTCTCTATCTCCTCGCCATTTTTAAAGGGACCATTTAACTTCTAGTTGTTCTGAACTTTATTTCACAATGTTCATGACCCAAGGACATTTACAAATAGCCAATGAAATTCCAATCAAGTATTGTACTTGACAACAATGCTGTAGCTCATCTTAGCACACTAGTACCCAAGATGCAGCAAAGTGATAATGATAAGACAGCCTATTTTAGTTTCGTTTGAAGGATAAATTTGGGTAAAAAAAACAATGAGGTGAACTTCCCTACCCTTCATTGAAATAATGCCACGGGATCTTTTATATCCAACTATGTGAGCAGATAAGGTCTCTGTTTAGTGCCCAATATGAATAACAGCATTTTGATAGGACTGAGGGCACAGTCTGAGGTGGCAGCTTCCTACCCATAAAAAGAACAATGATTCTGCTTGGAAGAAGAGCAAAAGATTTCCTCTTGAGCCACGCTTCTACCTCCCTAAGATCATCTGGTCCTTATCACAATGCAGTTTGTGGGAGTTTGACACATATAAGTTGGCTGTCAAAGTTTCTTCTTCATAGCAGTGAATATGCCTCAAAATACTGCAATAGACGTAAATCATTTTTGGATGGCCAAAAGTTGTGAAAGACATTCTATAAATGGAAGCTCTTGACGTGCACAATGGTGATGAATCTGCAACTGCACAAAATAAGTGATAGAGGGTAAAGGCATGAGGAGAAAAGGATAGTATGAGAGTTTGTTAATAGGAACTCCTTCCCCATTTCTGACAATCACATAACATGCTGACAGAGCAAGAATAGCAATTTGGACAAAGTACAGAGAGATGTGGTACCTCTCTTGGCACAATGTGATATCTTTGCCACTAATACCATTTATTATAGCCTCTTTACAGTGCTTACAAAGATGATTGATCATTGGCTTTTACAGTGGAGCATCTAAGAGTATGCAGTCAGTGGTTTTACATACCCAACTCCTGCTGTTCCAAAACCAATCTAAATAATCACAGTTACTGTGGTTGGTGTTCTTCTCAGATGCATTGACCTTCAATTTCATCCATCCCAGATAGTAGTTCATTCCAACTGTAAATGAGAAATCTTAAATAATGTATGGCAAATGAGGCAACCTATAAACTTTATGTTACACCTTGCAGAACCTATTTCAACACATTTCAACACAAAAACATGTAACTGGAATTGCCTTAGTACAATGGGCTAACTGGGGTTATAATTTTTAAAACATGTCCCGGAGAGCTCTTGCAGCCAGTACATAGTTGGCCCTACTAGAGAAGGTGTAATACTGGATCTAATCTTTGGGAATGTAGCCAAGCAAGTGGAGGGAGTGTCATTGAGTGAGCAATTCAGAAGCAGTGACCACAACTCTGTAAGGTGATTATGGAGAAGGACAAGGATAGCCTGGAAATTATGGTCCTGTACTGGGCAAAGGGTGATTTCAATAATGATAAGACAAAACCTGGCAAAAGTGGGCTGGGAGCAAATTGCCGACAAGTCTATAGGTGACAAGTGGGCTGAGAGCAAATTGCAGACAAGTCTACAGGTGACAAGTGGGAGGCATTCATAGTGAGAGTTCAGGGCCAATGTGTTTCTGTAATGGTGAAGGCCAAGGCAGCAAATCCAGGGAACCATGATGTCAAGGGACATCAAGGGCTGGAATAATGTAAAAAGGTAACTTGTGGCAGGTTTAAAGCATTGAAAACAATGGAACCCCTACAGAAGTATAGGACGTGCAGTGTGGGGAAGGTGCTTAAGAAAGTCATTAGAAGGGTGAAGTTAGGGCATGAAATGGCACTGATAGGCGAGATAAGCTGAATTCCAAAGGTTTTTTAATATTAAGGGAAAAAAAGGCAATTCGGGGAAAAAGCGGGGTCAATAAAGAACAAAGTTTCAATTTACACATGGAGGCAGATTTAAGTGAGGTCATAATGAATATTTTTCATCTGTATTCTCTATAGAGAAGGGCAATATAGATGGAGAATTCAGGAAGGGAGACAGTGAAATTCTAGAACAAATTAGTATGGAAAAGGAGTGGATATTAAATGTTTGGTACGGTTAAAGGTAGATCAATCCACATGGCCGAATGAGATGAATCAAGGCTGCTTTGGGAGGTGATTGCTGGGGCTCTGAAAGAAATTTAAATCTTCTTAGCTACAGGAGAGGTGCCAGATGACTGGAGGACAGTGTATGTGACATCTTGAGAATGTCAAACATATCTAGTCCCTCCACTCTGCACTTGAATTTCTAGACCACACTATTAACATACCGTCCGTCTTTTTAGCTCTAATATTTTATTAGTGATCTTATATGTTTTATACTAGTTGAAGTGAAAATATAAGTTCCAATGAGAAGTCATTAAAGTAAAGCTTTAATTCTGTTTCTCTCTCCAAAGGTACTGTCTAACCTGCTGAGCATTTCCAGCATTTTCTGTTTTTATCTCATATCCACAGCATTTTGCTTTTCTATTGTGAAGATACCACTACTGTGGAATGGAACATTTCCTTTGTAATTCAACATTAAGCACCCATATTGTAGGTATACCATGGTGAGAAACAAAATAAGGCTCCCTCCACTCCCCTCCATCAGTGTTCCACAGCCCCAAATGCACCAACAGAAAGGCTTTTCACTGTCCACACTCACCATTTGTGAGCTCTCTATGTGGTTTGTCAATTTAGTGGGAAACTGACAGCAGCATTGTAGTACAAACTACCAAGGACTATACTGAGATGACCCAATATTACCTTATAGAAGACTGCTGCAGCTGACAAGCAAGCAGACTTGAATCCCATCAATCTGCTCCCTTAAGTGAAAGGATCTCTTTACTTTTTCCAATCCCACATGAATTATGATAATCCTTGAAAAGAAAGTTGTAACTACAAAGGATGCTACCACCAAACATGAAATTTTGGATGCTTGGCTGGGGCATCTTGGTTGGAGGGCCTGCTTCCATGCTGTATGACTCAATGACTCTATGAAATAAATTCCCAGCAACAGGGTAAAATTAACTTGCATTAGAAAGTTTCAATTTTGTTTGAACTGACTCACGCACTTGAGAGTTCACTCACCTTGATTTTGAGATTGGGCACATTTGTAGGAGGTACCATTTGTGCAAGATAGTTCAAATTTCCAGCAAGTAGTGTTCATTTTGCATTCTTCAGAGTGGGTTGGAGGCAAGTCTTCTGTCTTATCACCATCAATCTGGAACAGTCTGATAGAGGTGTAATCAGGGCAGTTATCCAAGTCCAGTGAGAAATCATCTGTGAAACAAAATGTAAATCAAGTTAGAAGTATGATGGAAAAGAAATGCAGTAGGGTATTCTTTTCTGTGGCATTTGTGAGATTTAAGATAGCATACAGGAGATAATCTTTTAGACAATGTTATTTGCAAGGCTGTTAAATGCACTATTAGAGTCAAGGAATGAAACAGAGATCACTTCAACAGTTAAGAATGGGTTTGAAATGCAGCTGAAGGAAAGACAGATGAAAGGATACAGTACAGAGCAGACACATCAGTTTATGATTGCAATTATGGCTGTTAACAGTTTAGATATTAATAGGATGACCTGCTTCCATCAGTTCTTTGTAATTTTATGTTTGGTCATTGTATATTTATCTCTTCTTTCATTTGGTCCAGTGCACCAAACACAATGGGATTGCAGGTTACTCATTCCAACTGCTGCAACAACACACATTGTGAGTCCAAAGTCTGCCCCAGCACAAAGATTGCAGTACGTTGCCTTGAAGTGCTTTGGTTCCATTTATTAAAACACAAATGCATAGGTCAAATTGATTTCTTTTCCTGGCAGCAGTGATCTACCCACTAATCTTGCTCTTGCTTTGGATGGATCTCCCGCTGCTAACTTCCTTTCCAAGATCATCCTGAACATCAAGAGCAATGTCTCTGCATTCATTTCAGTGAGGGATCACCACATATTCCAAATGCTGATGCGCTGGGTTTGACTCATCATATGTTCAGCAGGCAGAGCATAAGTGCATGGGAAGAATTAAAGGTTCACCATTGGCCTCTATGAAGAATTCAGAAGTGTGGCCACAGAAACCCTGACAAAGAGCATTCAGTTAGCTTGGGAGATCTGTGCTTCTGCACACTTACATGTAGGGAAATGTTGGCAATTCTGCATAGATTCATCAGCATTTCTCAATGAAATACGGACCACGGAATTTTAAGCATAACTATCAAATCATAGAGTTTTACAGCACAACTACCTAATCAGTCTTTCTTCCCTAGTCTTACCTATTCTCTTACCATTTTATTTTCCCAATCAAATATTTATCCAATTAATTTTGGAAAATTATAAATGCATCTGCTTCCATTATCCTTCGGGTAATGCATCGCAAATGATAACAACTCCTCCTTCTACCAATTGTTATAAAATGCAGATCCTCCAGTTGCTAATCCTCCTGACCATGATGTCTGTCCATATTTAACTTATTAAAACACTTTGTAGTTTTGAAAGGCACTTTTAAATTCTTCACTAACATTCTCTACATGAGAAAAAATTATCTCAGTTGTTATGTCCCTCCAGAGAACTAAAGTCCTTCATCCACGGTACTATTCTAGTTAATCTCCTCCGCACACTCTCCAAGACTTTGGCATGGGTCTTAAAGCTTCATGCACAGAATCTGACCTAATACATTTGATGTGAAGCATAACCAGGGACCTACATCGATCTAGCTTAATTACCTTGTTCACAGAACATATTAAGTTAAAACATAATAAATACTTTAGTTCCTTTTTTTAAAATAATGTTAAAATCGGTTTCAAACTGGTGATGCTGGTAAAACATCTGACTGTGGCAGATGAGGGCACTACTGTCTTTCACTATAAATAAATTTATTGCTGCTTCCAGGCATATTCCAGTCACCAAGCTTGCAAAATGTTCATCTTCTGGAAAAAAAGATGAAAGACTGTAGCCTTCCCTTGTTAAAATCTATTACACTGGTAATCCAATATTTAAACTTTTAGAACATTGTGCAAATGTAAGATGATCTGTCTGTGAAAAAGTAGTGGGGTCTCTTTACATTCTGTAACTTTTGATATTGCTTTCAATTTGTTTTTGTGCCTGAGTTTCAATATTCCTATACTGTAACCAGTCAATACAGTTTGTATCATCAGTCTCAGGGCCAGTTGAAGTCCATGTGAGAAGTAACATTAAAATCCATAAGCTTTCAATTGATCACAAACTTTGGATTGGATTCCATCAACTTGTTCTACCCGAGTGCACAAATTTCAACCTACCTCCATGTGCCAGTAAAACAAAAGAACCTCACCCTTTTTTTTAAATGATCATTCTTTAATGGGGTTTATTTGGATGATTAAAGGACCTTTTTGATCTGATCTAAATAGAAATTAATAGCAGATGAGCAAGGCCCTTCTATATGGCATTCTACTATCTGTTATTTTAACAGACACGATTCTTTTTCTTTAAATGGTTTATTATTGACAACTATAACTTAAAAGGTGCTTTTAAATTCACAGCAAGTTGAACAGCATAAAAAAGCACAAAACACAGGATGATCCTCAAGTGCGATCTTTGCTCAATATTTGGTTTCAGTTTGTTTCAATTTACTCAACAATATCCATTACAAAACCATTAAAAATCCTTTGTGGTTGTAATGCCATTAATAATGTTCAGATCAAATAAGTAGATCATTGCAGAGCTGCAAATTTGATGATCGGTTTGTGAATGCTGAGCTGATTTTGGTTTATTTTGGGTATTCACTTAATTTCCTCCATCTAGTGAGTTTGCTTAATATTTTAAACGTTTTCCTTGCAATTTGTAAACTTTGATACAAAGATTGCTGGTGTTGTGGATAGTGTAGAGGATTGCCAAAGGATACAGTCGGGTATAGATCATTTGCAGATATGGGTGGAGAAATGGCAGATGGAGCTTAATCCGGGTAACTGTGAGATGTTGCACTTTGGGAGATCAAA
>JARFYF010000074.1:101027548-101042301 GCA_030265395.1 Rhina ancylostomus
AAAAATAGAATACCATTAATTTTAAAGTGTTTTAACACATTGGGTGTGATATCTGGAGTGTATCACACTTTAAATTTCCCTTGAGTGTAAAATGCACGTGTTTTTCTTATATAGATTCACAGCATTGGGTAAATTTAATCTGGTGGTTTAAAAAAAATGATTATGCAGATTTATACATTGATTTTTAAAGTGTGAAAGTATTACCCAAATATATGGAAATAAAAGGTGCAAACAATCATGTATCAGAAAATAACACAATCACTTTATATAGTACACTTTGCATCTTTCTAGTGTCTTAACAAATCTTATGGATTTAATAGTTTCCACTGTAGGCTTTAATAGAAATAAATGAGGGAATAACACCAGTTTCCCCAAGCTCTCCAAAGGTGACTGAAAGTGAAAACATATGGAATTACAGGTGTAACTGGTGGGTTGTAATTGACTGGGAGACTGGAGTCAAGAATCTTGTCACATTGGTGATACAAATGATGTCTCACGAGGCTCTGTATAGGGAAAGTCAGCTTTTAAGCAAATAAACTGCTGGATGAACTCAGCAGGTTGAACAGCATCTGTGGAGGCAAAGGGACAGTCGACGATTTGAGTCGGGACCCTGCATCAGGACTGAGTTTGTAGAGGGAAGGTGCCAGAGTAAACAGGTGAGTGGGAAGGGTAACACAGAGATTGATAGGTGTTAGGTAGAACCAGGTGAGGTGGGGGATGATGGGCAGATGGAGCCAGGTGGGGAAAAGGGAGGGGGAAGGTGATCAGTGGAACCAGAGAAGGGGGGAATGATGGGTTTATGGAACCAGAAGAGGGAGAAGAAACCCAGGTGTATGGGTGATGGACAAATGGAGCCAGGTGGGAGAGGGTAACAAATCTAGGTAATGGTGGCGAATGGAGAACATGAACAAAGGGAGAGAAACCTTGGGTGGACTGGTGGGAGTGGGAAAGGAACCCTGGGTCTGTGGGTTACCTGAAAGGAGGCTACCTTCCCCTCCTTTCACCTGGCTCCATTTGCCCATCATCCCCCATCTCGCCTATTATTTATCAGCAGCTGTCTAACCCCTCCCTTTCACTTCTTTATACTGGCTATCCCTCTGCACTCTCAGTCTTGATACAGGGTCTCAACCTGAAATGTTGACTATCCCTTTGCTCCCTTAGATGGAGTCATAGAGCACTACAGCAGGGAAACAGGCCTCTCAGCCCATCTAGTCTGTGCTGTCCTGGGTCCCGGACCATAGCCCCTCCATACCTCTTTCATCCATGCACCTATCTGAACTTTAAATATTATAATTCAACCCGTATCTGCCACTTCCACTGGCAGCTCATTCCACACTCACACCACCTTCTGAGTGAAGTAGTTTCCCCTCAGATTCCCCTTAAATATTTCACCTTTCACCCTAAATCCATGACCTCTAGTTCTAGTCTCACCCAACCTGAGGAGATAAAGCCTACATGTGTTCACCCTGCCCATAGCCCTCGTAATTTTGTATACCTCTATAAGATCTCCCATTCTCCTGCGCTCCAGGAGACAAAGCCCTAAGCTATTCAACCTTTCCCTATAACTTCTTCAAGTCCCGTCAACATCCATGTAAATTTTCTCTGCACTCTTTCAAGCTTATTGATATCTTTCCTGTAGGTAGGTGACTGCACACAATTCTCTAAGTTTGGCCTCACCAACATCTTATACACTTCAACATAACATCCCAACTCCTGTAATCAATGCCCTGATTTATAAATGCCAATGTGCCAAAAGCTCTCTTTACAACACTATTTACCTGTGATGTCACTTTCAAGGAATTATGGATCTGTATTCCCAGGTCCCTTTGTTTTAGCACACACCTCAGTGCCCTACCATTCACTGTGTAGGTCTTGCTGTGGTTTGTCCTCCCATGGTGCTGAGATGGTGCTCAACCCACTGAGTTCCTCCAGTGTTTTTTTTATTATATATTGCTCTAGATTCTAGCATCTGCAGTCTCTTGTGTCTCAGCTTTTCAGCATATTTATTATTGACCTGATTGGAGGAAGAGTAGTATATGTTATTGTAAATAGATTACACTATTTTAGGAGAAATGATCAATTGATATAAGGGTATTGCTGAAGAATAAATATAAAGTGGATGAGCAAAACTATAGGAGTTCAGTCTGAATATTCCAAGGTCGGTCCAAGGCACCAAGATAGACCATGGAATAGTTTCTTAAAGTTAAGAGTCTGCTAGCTGCGCACAAGGGATTTGGCTATCCAGGTACAGTAAAAGTATTCTGATTGTTCATAAATCATGATGGATTGGTGTCTGGTTTACTCATTTTTCCAGAATGTGAGCCAGGGGTGCAGAATGCAAGCAAGATGTGTTGCCAGAGCCAGGGGTCTGGACTATGGGTCCTGTGTGTAACCGGATCTAGGGTTGAGGAACCGATACACCTGGGGTGAGGAATGTGGGTAGGTTTGCAGCTGCAGCCAGGGTGTGGAGCAATTTTGTATTTCTGACTCCCTTTAAACTTGCTAAATTCACTGGAACAATTATATTACTTTTTAACTACTTATTACAAGTGAAATAGAAATATATTTGGGAATAAATAAGAGTAATATCCAATATTCAGGAAGGTCTGCTGGTCCAGCACTACGAAAGTTCCATAGATATTGGATTATCAGAGCTTCACTGCATACAAATTACTGGAAGCCAGTTTCTCACATTGGATAGGAAACAGCCAATGAATTGTTGGCCTTCATCTCAAGAGGGTTAAGAGAGGGCTAGTTCTTGGAATACATTTGAGACAATTCCCTGCTATTTTGTAATGGCTATGTTTACTGAGGCAGCATTAATTAGGAATCTTGCAGTAAAAGATTCTTCAGGAAAAAGTAGTGATGACATAATACAATTTCACATTAATTTGAGGGTGTGCAACTTAAGTCCGAGACTAGAGTTTTAAACCTAAAAATAATTAATTACTTGGATATGAGATATGTGTTGGCTAACAAAGATGAAGAATTTAGATTTAAGTGTTTGATGATAGATCAACAGTGGTAGACATTTAAATAAATCATATTTCATAACAAATATTTTATTGTGAAATAAAGACTCTAGGGAGAAATGATACATCCATGGCAAACTAGATACCAGGGGGGAGTGGGGGGGGGGTAGGGTGGAAATAGAAACACAAGGATTATTTATAAAATTGATAAAGCTGGAGAAAATGGAAAATAAGTATAAACCAGATAGAAATAACACTGTGGAAGCTTTTACAACTTTGCAAAAAGGACGATGGTTAAACCAAACATTGATCCCTTAGGAGTGGAGACAAGGCATTAATAATGGGGTTTAGGAAATGTCAGAAACATGAAATATTTTTTATCTTTACAGTTCAAGATTCTAAAAGACTACCAAAATGAGTAAGCAAATAAAGGACAAAAGATGGGGAGAAATTCAAAGCAATTATGCCACTTGAGGAAAAAAGAAGATAGTTACATATAAACTTGTGTAAATAAATTCATTCTCAGCTACAAACAGCCCTTTGTTTACAAAGGTATGCAAAACCTGAAGTTACTCAAAAGTACACAATTTCTACCTGAAGTGGAAATTTCACCTATGAGAAGTTTTAGGTTAAATCATAAGGCATGCCTATTAATATGCAGTAATGTTAATCAGGCTAGTCCATCCAAAAAAGCTAAGAAGCATTTTATTAGAATCTTTGTTACAATGCAAAGGTCCCTCAAAGGGCTTCATTTAGAAAACTCAATGCATTTCCCTTTACTGGCTAATCTGCTGTGTTTTTCCATTATTTAATATATTGCGCCATACAGAAAATGCGGGAGGAACTCTCGGTCAGGCAGAATCAATGGAGGAAAATGGACAGTGGACTGAATTTCTCCAGTGTCTCATGTGTTGCTCCAGATTCCAGCACCTGCATTCTTGTGTCTCGATTTTATATATTGAATTAATTTTAAGGGCATTGATGAATTTTGAATACCAGGACTACTCTTCACTCCTGGGCTACTTGGTCAACTTGAGTAAAGCTTAACAGCAGTTCTTTGCAAAGTAAAGAGTATACATCCTATGTTCATTTTGACTAACTTCTCTTGCATTCTGAAGAATGTAAAGATGAAAGTGGAAGTAGGCTATACAGCCCCTTTGAGCCTGCACCACCATTCAGTAAGATCATGACCGATGCTGTGCCTTGTGTAAAATCTTGAATGAATGTATTTATCATTTATTTATAAACAATATAGAAATCTTGGGTGAAAGCATAACCTGAAAAGTCGTGAATCTTTTTGTATTTCATCATAACATTTAAACATTTTAGTTTTGTTAGGTACTGTCATAAATTATATGAATGGAGGGTGGACAAGAGAAGGCTTTACATCAGTTTGTATGGGGCTAGGTTCAGTTTCCATCAGCATCTACAGAGCAAATTAAATGGCTCAGTTCAAGTTTGCGAAGATTTGTAGAAATCCCAGCAAACTTCACCTCCCATACTGCTGCCACACGCATTTTGAAATCAACATGATTTTCTCACTTGTAGACCGCTGCTATTTTTCTAATACTAAAATGCCCTCCCTCCAGTAAGGAAGTGATGAAAAAAATTTATTTCTTGTAGTCGATGGCGACTGGTGACTAATGAAATTGAAATAAGCATTCCACTGTTCTCTTTTAGTTAAATATATCTTATTGCTTCATGTCAACTCAAGCAATACATTTATTTAGATTTGTTAATACTTTAGAAACTTACAGCCTATAGTTTGTGGTTACTGGAAAAAGTGAAAAATGCCTTTGGATGGCTGCCATTTGTAGTACATCACACTTGTGTGACTCCTCAACAGAAATAGTGACTGGTGAGTTGATGTCACTGTGTGGCTTAGTTGATGAATACATATTTTATCAATGCAACCGCATGTTTAAATCAGCAGCATCTCTTTCCTGGTGTTGTTTATGCCCAACATCCAAGACTGTACTTGAATGTGTGGAAAAGCTGTAAAATATGCTAACTGACTGAATTTGTAGTGAATCCTTAGTATTTTTTTGTATACCAGAGATGTTAACCCAATCTTCTATTCACCTCTATTGCACTGAGCCACTAATGGCTGATATTGGTTGGAAGAATTTTAACTTTTTAAATTACTTATTAAAAATTTAGTGGTGAATTTGAGAGGTTCTGCTATTTCAAATCCAACATTCTTAGAACAGTTCACGTACAAATCAGCATGTCTGTTCTGTAGGATTGCTGAATTATCTTGTTTATAAGTTGGGATGGTTTGGAAATAGTTTTTAGAAAAACTGTCTTGCAGATACTTATTTACTCCCCTCAGATCAAATCTTCCCTTTGCTAACTGGACCAGAAAGACCAAATTAACTCACTAAGCGTGTCTTTGTTTGTGGACTTTGTTATGAGTTTTGCATTTACTTGCATATATATAGCACCTTAATCCCATTCTAAATATATATCTCGAGGCACTTTGCAGTCAATAGATTGCTGTTACATTGTTATGCAAGACAGACATAGGACTACACTTTAAAGTAATTCATTTTGTGTGAAGTACTTTACAGTGTTTCCAAGAGATGTAATAATGCATTGGACAAGTCTTTTTCTCTGCCTTGAAGGTGCTAATTAATGACAAGGGTTGATGGTTAATTATCCTGTAACATGAACCAAGTTTGGATTTTCTTAATCAGCATTTTACATCTGTAAAAGTCACAGTTTAACAATCAGGAGCAGAGATCATCAGTGGCATTCCATAATTAGACGTGCAGAATGTTACTGCCCCAGCTAAAATGGATTAGTTTAGCAGAGACTGGAGGAATACACTTCAAGGCTCAGTTGTAAAAAAATTAGTGGCAGGCTTTGGGGAAAGCTTGCAACCATTAATGATTTTGAAAAACTTTGACCTCTCCACGAGTTTCCGAATTTGGCAGCTTTGTTTCAGGAGAGGAAAATCATTTGATTTTTCAGAAGGAAACAGCAAATAACACTATAAAATATATTTTCTGAAAAGTTGAGGTCGATGGAATAAAGGGGGTACCAGCAGCATAGATGAAAAATTAACATGGGGTAGAAAACAGAGGAAGGTAGACAGTGATATTCCCTGGGGTTGCTGCTGGAACTTTGACCTTTGTCAGCACTTGTGGCAACACATGCGGGCTGCCCCCAGAACACTATGCAAAAAGATGTATTTCACCATGTGTTTGAATGTACATGTGACTAATAAATATACCTTAATGTCTTGGATTTAGATGTACAAGGGACAGTTTCGCAGATGAAGTGGAAAGTGTGAAGGTTTGTGATGGACAGGCAAAAAGCAGATAAAATATTATGCAAAAATGTTGCAAAGTGATCTATTTTCATCAAAAAAATGAGAAGAGGCAATAGGATACTATGGGCACAGTTGAAAATGAGGGGCAAGAGTACAGATTCTTAAATGTACATGTGCATAAATAAATCTAAGGTTGTAGTGTAGAAATTTAAAAAAATAAGGGGTCTTGAACTTTGTATGGATACAGAGTATGAAAAAGAGGGGATAAATTTGAACTCCACAAAACGGTCACATTAAGAAATGAGTTCACTTATAAATGGTAAAATAAGATGTTTCTTTATTAGTCACATGTACATCGAAACAGTGAAATGCATCTTTTTGCATTACCGCGAGTGTGCTGGCAGCAGCCTGCAAGTGTCGCCGCACTTCCGGCACCAACATAGCATGCCCACAGCTCCTAACTTGTACGTCTTTGGAATGTGGGAGGAGACTGGAGCACCCGGGGGAAACCTACAGGGAGAACTTACAAACTCCTTACTGACAGTGGCGGGAGTTAAACCCAGGTCGCTGATACTGCAATAGCGTTACGTTAACCGCTACACTACCGTGCTGCCCCATGGTTTGTATGTGTAAAAGATTTGCTAGAGGAGTTATTAGACTCCTGACCTCATCAATGTCTTTATCCAACCATGTGCAAAATAGCTGAATCCCAGAAGTGAGGTGAAAGTTACTGCCCTTAACATCAGGGCAGATTTGATGGAGTGTGGCATCAAGGCTTCCTGGTAAGTCTGAAGTAAATGTGTGTGTCCAGTGGTTGTAGTCATGCCTCACACAAAAGATGTTTAATGCTATTGTTGGAAGTCAATCATTCCATCTTCAGTTGCTTCTCAAAGTTTATAGGACATTTGCGAGGCAAGTGTTTTTTTTACACAAAGTGCCTGAAACACGCTGCCAGGGAAGGTGTAGGAAGCAGATACGAAAACAATGTTTAAAAGGCATTTAGACACATAATCAGGCGGGGAATAGAGGGATACAGACCTTGTACAAGCAGATGGAATTGGTTAAATTAGCACCATAGTCGGTGTAGGCTGTTCCTGTCTTGTACTTTTCTATGTTCTATCACTGTCCTTGCAGTGTAATGTCAGAAGTGAGGATTGCACAATGTTCAGTTCCATTCAGAAGTCCTTAGCAAATGAAGCAGCCTATGCCTGCATATAACAATACCTAAACAACATTCAGGCTTGGGCTGATAGTGGAGAGTACATTTGTACCACAAACTTGCTCAACAATGTTCTTCACTAATAAGAGTGAATCTAACTCTTATCTTTGGCAATCATTGGTGATATCATTGCCTCAGTACTCATCATCAATACCTCGGGACACCATCGACCAGAAACTCAATTGGATAATCACAGGAATAATGTGACAAAAGAGCAGGTCAGAGGTAGAGTATTCTGTGGCACGTGACTCATTTCCTGACATCCCAGAGCATTTCTATCATTAGCAAGAAATAAGTCAGGAGCGTGATGGGATATTCTTCCACTTACCTGAATGAGTGAAGTACTGTCTATTCAGGAAGCTCTGCCATCTAAGACAAAGCACCTAGTAGATTGGCACATCATCCACCCCTTAAACACTTATTCCTTCAACCAGCAGCACACAGAGGCTGCAGTGTGTGTGCTATCTACAAAGTGCACTGCATTGCTCAACTAGGCTACTCCAACACCCCCTAAATGCACAATCTGTACCACCAAGAAGGACAAGGGCAGCAGCTGCACTGGGGCCTTGGCACCTCTATATTCCCATTCAAGTTCCATACTATCCTGACTTGGAAGTGGTCCTTTGTCATTGCAGGATCTAAATTCTGGAGCTCCTAATCAACAACATTGTGGGAGTACCTTCACCAGAAGGACTCCAACGGTTCAAGAATACAATTCAGCAGCACCTTGTCAAAAAGTTCTGCCTTTGCCATAATGCCCAGATCCCAGAAAATGAATAAATGAAATGAAGCAATAATGAGATAAACAAAGGCAGTAGAAATTTCTTACAGCAGATAAAGTTGAGAGGAATTGTGATTAGATGTTCAATATAATGAAGGGTCTCAACAGAGTAGTTAGAGAGAATCAGAGAAATTGTCCCCAGAGCTGGGGAGTAAGAACTTTAAGGATCCAGATATAACATGATTGACAAAAGAACCACAGACAATAGGGAGAACTTGTTTGTTTCAGTGGGTGATTTACATCTGAAAGGCAAGGTGATGGAAGCTAACTTAATCGTGAATTCCATACGGAATTTCTAATAATACTTGAAAAAAACCAAGAGGCTAGGGGAAAGGATGAGGGAGTAAGATGAGCTGCAGTGCTTTTGCTGAGAGCTTACATAGACTCAAAAGACTAAATGGTCTCTTTCTGTGCTACCATTCTGTGATTCTATTATCTAGACTTTGTATTCTGTTTTACGAATAAACATACTGAGGTCAGCATAATAAGCAACATTCATAATTCATTGTTATTACTTAAAACTTTTATTTTTGGGGGGTATTTCTCACCTTGGTCCACTTGGACCAGACTTGAATGGGTGGGTTATGGTTTAAGTTCTTAATCTTAAAAAAATAATTTGTCCAATACCAAGAGAATACTTACTGGTGATTACAACAACATGGAGGAGAATATTGGCCAATAAACTGGAATTATCTGTTATCACAGGGTCATTTATTTTTCATAACCAGATCTGACATTACACATGGAGTTGATTGAGATCAAAGAATGGAAGATGGGAAATAATTAGGTCAGGATGTGCAAATCTATCTGAGTCTTAAACTGTCACTTCAATTAAGTAATTTTTGTTTGTAGATTTTTGTCTGATAATGCTCTTTCAGCTTTTTTTTAAACTTAAAGACTCAACATACAATATGTGGGAGACTTTGTGATGACTATTTTCAATGTTAATGGTAATGATTGCACTGTGACAATGAGATTTCCATAAATTGCCTTGAATTATCCACCAGTTTTCCTGGTGACTAAAATTTCACGTATTCAAAGCAAGGCATTAAACAAAATTTGTTACAATTCACATTATGCAGTGATGGTTACATTTATCAAATAAATATTGTTTAGTGGCTTTACTAGGGTTTTAACTCCAATAACCTCATTTTCTTCCAAAAAATTTGCCTTGACCTGGGTACCAAATTAAGATGCGGCAAAGAATGTACCCAGGTTAGTTGAACTTGCAAAGTCCTTATCACAAATATCTCGAAAGAGTGTCTCACTTGGGAAAGTGGTCCACAGAATTGTCAAGCAACATCCTCAGTTATGTATGTCAGACTCCTCCATCACAACCCGTGGGAATGTTCTGTGCCACCTTCAGGACAAATCCACTAAAAGGGACCTGAGGGCAACTTCATCACACAGAGTTGTGTATACAGAACAAGCTGCTATAGAAAGTGGCTCAACCAGAGATGATAATAACATTTAAAAGCCATTTGAACAGGTACACTAATAGGAAAGGTTTAGAGGAATATGAGCCAAATGCAGGCATATGGGACTGGCTTAGATGAGCATCTTGGTTGTCATGGATGAAGTGAGCTGAAGGGCCTGTTTCCGTGCTGTATTACCTTGACTCTATGCCACTGGAGATGGTGGTACAGTGGTATACAGTTGGACGAAGGGGTCCAGAGAGTCCTCAACATTGACTTCATTTCTTGTGAAGCCACATAGCATCAAGTTGACATTGACAAGCAGCATTGAAAGTACCAAGGGCAGAGAATGAGCGGCTGGGTAGGACTACCACTGACCAAACTGGCTGAGTCCTGAAGGTACTGTTGCAACTCTATAAAACCCTGGTTAGACCACACTTAAAATATTGTGTTCAGTTCTGGTCACCTCACTATAGGAAGGATGTGAAAGCTTTAGAAAGCGTGCAAAGGAGATTTACCAGAATGCTACCTAGATTCGAGAGCATGTCTTATGAGAATAGGCTGAGCGAGCTAGGGCTTTTCTCTTTGGAGCGAAGGAGGATGAGAGGTGTACAAGATGATATGAGGCATAGATTGAGTGGACAGCCAGAGACTTTCCCATAGTGAAAACAGATAACACAAGGGGGCATAATTTTAAGGTGATTGGAAGAAGGTACGGGGGGGGGGTGGATATCAGAGGTAAGTTTTTTATACAGAGAGTTATTGGTGTGTGGAGGAACATTTAAGAGACTCTTAGATAGGCACATGAATGATAGAAAAATGGAGCGGTATGTGGGAGGGAATGGTTAGATTGATCTAAGAGTAGATTAAACGGTCGGCACAACATCATGGACTGAAGGGCCTGTACTGCGCAGTAATGTTCTATGACACAGATCTGTGGTTAGTAAACAAACCAACACAAGGGGCAAACCAACAGTCGTATTCTCATCAAGCTACCTGTTGCAAATGTATCTGTCCACAGTATCATTGATGGGAATGACCACCACACAGTCACTGTGGAGTCAAAGCCCTTCTTCACATTGAGGATACCCTCTATTGCATAGCATTAGTATCATGCTAAAGAGGATAAAAGAGAACAAAAATTAAAAGAGAAAGCACTGGAAGCACAACAGGTCAGGCAGCATCTGTGGAAAGAGAAACAGAGTTAACATGTCAGGCCCTGTGAACCTTGAACCAAAGCACAAGTCGGGAATATGGTGGAATGCTTCTCATTGGTCTTGAGAGTTATTGGCACTGCATTCAGCCCAATAGTAATCTGGACAAATCTGATTCCACCACAGGGCGCTGTGGCTGCATAGGCCCATCTACAAAATGGCTGCAGTTACTCTCATTGTGATCACAGGTCCCAAACCTGCAATCTCTAACATCAAGTCAGACAAGGGCTGCCAGTACATAGGAGGAAGTACACCTTTAGGTTCCCCTCCAAGTCATCTGCCATCCTGACTTGTAAACCTGTTGTGGTACTTTCACTGACACTAGATCTAAATGCTAGAACTCTCCACCCAGTGGCATTCACCAAAAGAACCACTGCAATTCCTGAAGATGGTTCAACACCACCTTCTCAAGGGTACAAGTACAGCACAGGAGCAGACCTTTTGGCCCACGATATGGTTAATAGTAGTTAACCAGCAATGCTCACATCTGAGAATAGTGAATAAAGGCAAGTATTTCACATGCCTTCTATATGCTGAACTATAGAACATAACTCTATAGACCATGCCAGAAGTGTAGTTATGTACAGCTGCTGTAGGGTTCTAGTCACAACAACACAGGAAAGACGATACCAGGATTGGAGAATGAGGATTAGAAGAGAGAGACTGACTAAGATAGAAAACAAATTTGAAAATGCTGGGGATATGTGGTAGATTAGGCAGAATCTACCACAAAATAGACTAACAAAATTAAGGAAGACGGAGGGAGAAACCCTCATCGTATGTAAATGTTATCTGAGTGAGTAATTGGAGAGCTATAACCTTTGAGGCTGTGCACCAAGAAGTGGAAAGTGGGAGTAAGCATGAGTACAATTGGTTGAATGTTTTGCTTCTCTGTCATAAGTTTCAATGATTCTTAATAGAGTCAGGTGAGTAACAGGCCAACATTGGGCTTAAGAGTAGAAGAGCAGGTTGGAGAGGCTGCATGACTTTCATGGGCTTCAATATTTTGGGGGATTTTCTTTGGACCACAGCAGTATAACTGTTGAAAATCTCAGAAAACAGTTTAAAATTGATGCAAGGGAAAAGGGAATAAGAAGTACAAATGATTTATTCATCAATAGTCTGGAGATAGTGAACAAAATAGAAGTTGTAAGTCAATGAATTCAGTAAAAAAAAACTAGTCTGAGAAAGGAAAAGTATAGGCCTTTTCATTTTTTTGTCAAGAAAAACAGAAACAAAAGAATGTCATAATGAAATTGAACAAATCTAAATGAGAAGTTAAAATAGCTACTGGGAAAATAGCTCTTAAAATTGGATTATGTAATTGTCCTGATTTTATTCTGAGATCTGTTTTGGAATTATAAATAGCTTTCAAAGTCAAACACTGGATATTTATGTGCATTTAAGTTGTTTTTAGAAGCTTTTAAAAGACTATAATATATAATCTGAAAGTGATTATAAGGCAGTAACCTAATCTAGAAATTCATTAGTACCCTAACCAAAAGTGAAACTCAGTGTTTTTACATAAATTCTTTTCCTTTATAAATATCTAGGAAGGAGGATATTCAGTTTGTATCCAGCAACAGTCCATGTCAATGTCTTCTTTTGATATTAATTTTTCACCATTGACAATATGTGTGTCATAAAATCATCTATGAGGAATAGTTATGGTTAAGAATTACTCACTGCACAATTGACTAATTGTGCAGTGAGTAATCCTTAAACCTGTAAATCCATTTGTTGGTTTAAAATCCTCCTGCAAACACAAATCATGTGGTTTGTAATCATCATTACAGTCCCAGGATCAAACTTTGGAAAAAATAAAGAAGCAAAGTTGTTAGAATGAAGGACTGTAAGAGATTTGTATTATTTCATGATTCAAATTAGTCCATTATATGCAAAAACACAGGAGCACCAGAAAATGGGCAGAATAGATCACCTGGCTCCTCGTGGCTACTTCATTCAACATGATCATGTCTGATCTGACTGAGGCCTCAACTTCCCTTTTGTGCTAGCTTGCACAAAAGATAATTGCCTTACTCTTAAATAAGTTTGCATAGGAGTTAAACGTGGAGCATTATGTTAGAAACAGATTTGCACAAACCTGAAATTAAATGGTCAGATTAACGTTATGTACTCCTCCCAAAAAAACATTTTTGAAGGCTGGAAGACAACAGTAAGGCAGTGGTTTCATGAGATAGCTTAGCTTCAATGATGCCAGAGCCCCACGAGTCCAAAATAGAAAATCGAAGTATTTACTGCTATCTTTAGCTGGAAAAGCTGAGTGGATAAAGCATCTTGATCTTCTCATTCGATCCCATAACAGCTGTTTACTCCAAATATCGAGAAAGAGTCCACTGGATACAACAAAGGCTATGAAATGGCAACATTTCAGCAGCAGTCCTGAGCCCCTGCTTAAAACTGACTTGTGGCAATTGCCCAAAACCAGATGCCAGGCTATCAGAAAAGAGGTTGAAGGTTGCTGTAAATTGTTAATTGCTCATCAATAACCTGCTTGGTCATGCTCAGTTAGGGTTCCACAAGGACTATCCACTCCATTATCTCATTACAGCTTTGGTCCACGTTCAGACAAAGCAGATAAATTCCTGAGGTGGGAAAAGATTGACTGCCCTTGACATCAAGCAAGTATTTGAAAGAGTTTCAAGGGACATTGGCATAATAGATGTCAGTGGGAATTGACGAATGCTCTCGTAGGCCCCAATGTTCTTTGGGTCCCCATTGACCATAAACTTAACTGGACCAGCCACATAAATACTTTGGCTGGAAGAGCAGGCCAGTGATTAAGTATTCTGTAGTGAGTGAATTACCTGCTGACTGCATCTGTAAGGCATATGCCAATTGCATACAGATACTCGGCTAGGACACAGAGTCCATATGTGTAGAATTCAGGAATAGGAAGGGTGCAATCACTCTCTGGGGGTTGTACGATAGACCTCCCAATAGCCACCGGGATATTGTGGAACAGATATTCAGACAGATTAGGGAAATGTGTTATTAAAAAAAACAATTACAGGGTCGTGGTCATGGGGGACTTCAACTTCCATGATATAAATTCGGACCTTTTTAGTGCAAGGGGGTTAGATGGGGCAGAATTTGTTAGTTGTATCCAGGAGGGGTTCCTAGATCAATATGTTGACAGTCCAACAAGGGGAGAGGTTATTCTGGATCTGGTGCTGGGTAATGAGCCTGGCCAGCTGACTCACCTATCAGTGGGTGAACAATTGAGGAACAGTGACCACAGCTCATTACCTTTCAGGGTAGCTATAGATAAGGATAGGTATGGGGGCTAGAGCGAGGGTTTTAAATTGGAGTAGGGCTAATTATGAAGGCATAAAGCAGGAACTAGGTAGAGTAAATTGGGAAAACGTTTTTGCTGGCAAGTCCTCATCGAGCATGTGGAAAGTATTTAAGGATCAACTGCAGAGTACAGGATAGGTATGTCCCGATTAGAAGGAAGGCCATGAATGGGAAAATAAGGGAACCTTGGATGTCTAGAGAAGTAATGAACTTAGTCAAGAAGAATAAGGATAAGTAGGTAGAGCTTTAGAAGTTAGGATCAGACAGAGCACGTGAGGTCTATAGAGATGCTAGAAATGAACTCAAGAAAGGAATTAGGGAAGCCAGGAGGGGCCATGACAAGTCCTTAGCAAGTAGGATTAAGGAGAAACCGAAGTATTCAACACCTACGTCAAGATTAAGAGGATAACGAGGGAGAGGGTAGGACCACTTAAGGATAAAGAAGGGAATCTATGTTTGGATACAGAGGATGTGGGTGAGGTTCTGAACGTGTATTTCTCTTCCGTATTAACCAGAAAGGGACATGCAGGACGCAGAAATTGGAACTGAGAGCGGAAACA
>JARFYF010000074.1:101091174-101102250 GCA_030265395.1 Rhina ancylostomus
CACACCAATCCTCATTGAGGGGTCAGCAGTGGAAAGGGTGACCGTCTTCAAGTTCCTGGGTGACAACATCTTGGAGAATCTATCCTGGGTCTGACACATTGATGCAATCATGAAGAAGGTATGTGCGCGGCTCTACTTTGTTAGGAGTTTGAGGAGATTTGGTATGTCACTGAAGACTTTTACAAATTTCTACAGATGTACAGTGGAGAGTATTCTGACTGGTTGCATCACCACCTGGTATGGAGACTCCAAAGCACAAGGTCACAAGAGGCTGTAGAGGTTGTAGACTCAGCCAGCTCCATCACGGGCACAATCCTCCCCACCATCAAGAAAGCAGCATCCATCACCAAGGACCCTCACCACTCTGGACGTGTCTTCTTCTCGTTTACTATCATTGGTGAGGTGGTACAGGAGCCTGAAGACCCACACTCAACAATTCAGGAACAGCTTCTTCCCCTCTGCTATCAGATGGTTGATCAGTCCATGAACACTGCCTCACTATTCCTTTTGTTTTTGCACTATTTATTTATTTTTGTAATTTATAGTAATTTTCTGTCTGCACTGTACTGCTGCCACAGAACAAAATTTCATATCATATAAGTCAGTGATAATAAATCTGATTCTGAGGCTAATTTGTGACTTGAAGGGGAACTTGCAAGTGGCTGTATTCCGTGAGCTTGCTGCCTTTGTCCTTGGTGGTAGAGATTGCAGCAAGTTTGGGAGATGCTGTCGAAGATAATGTAGTTCTTTGTCTTCTTGACATCATATTTCTCTTGCTGTACACTGAAGAACACTTTCTGCGGTGATGACCTTCCTCTGGGATAGGAATGGACTCTGTGATGGAAGTTGGTACAGGCAGTTCCAGAAGTATGTCAGTGTTTACACAATATCTTCAGAAATAGATCTACCCCTTTTCAGTTTGATATCTTTTTAAGTACCAGATGATTTGATTTGAGAACGGCCTGTACTTATTGAAAGATTCAGTTGTGCTGTTGGACCATGCGTTGCCTTGAAAGCACAAAAGCTGTTGTAATAGTATGTTGACATCATTGGGTGCAGGCTTCATGATGATCTGTGAAGGGAAAGATTGCTATGTCTGTCAGTATTCTTGCAGGAGCTGGAATTCTATAAATGTGAAAATGAAGGAGCAGGTCTGTGATTTGAGCATCTACGAGGTTCTAGGGAACAACAGAGATCAGCTCAATTGGGACATGTTGACTTTTTTGTTTCAGCTTTAAGCCTGACCAATTGCAGGAGAGAAGTCAAGGTATCACAAATTTGTGGACAAAGTTTGTGGGGAGTTAAAATGGCACTGTTTATTGTTAACACAGTCATCCTGACTAGAGTTTGTTGGAATGGTAAATATAATGTAAAACAAAGAAATACTTGTGTGAATTTTGTAGCTCTCCACATTTCTGATTTCTGTTTACAGATCTTCACTACCCCCTGTGAGAAAATATTACTAAATGCCCATTTGCACCTTGTTCTTTTGTCGTTGACTCTCATCTGCTTCTGAATTTTCATGAGCAGCTCCAATCTTCTGGATCATCAACTCACTGCTGATCACTACCTACTATTTTCCTTGAAATTAGGAATTGGCCCTCTTCCATGCTGGAGACAACCAAGATTATGGGACCAGATAATACCTTGTCTGCTGTCCTAAGGACTTGTATTTCAGAACTAGCTGTTCCTCTACCCAACTTGTTTGCCAACAGTTACAGCACTGGCATCGACCTGACAATGTGCCAAGCTGCACATAAAAGCAGGAGAAATACAATCTGGCTAATTACCATCAAGTCAGTCCACTCGCAATCGCCTGTAAACTGATGAGAAAACTTTGCCAACAGTGCTATCAAGTGGCACTTAGTTGCTTAATTTTGGTTTCCCCAGGACCGCTCCACTCCAGACTTCTTCAGAGCCTTGTTCTGAGCATAAAGGAAGCATTTGACCAAGTTTGGCATCAAAGAGTCCTGTTAAGACTGTGTACAAAGAAAAAATGCTCTCCACTGGCTGAGGCTATCCCTTGTAGACAAATCATCCTCAGTGCGTGGCAGCAGCAACTTCTCAGGACCACCACCCAACCTTCTTCGACTGCTGCAAGAGTGACTTTCTGTCCATCATAAGGTCAAAGGTGGAAATGTCTGCTGATGATCACATAATGTTCAATCATCAATAAATGTAGTAATCCATGCCTACAGGCAGCAAGATGGTGGACATCATACAGACATGGACTGAAATGGCAAATAACATTCTTGTCACACAATTACCAGGCAATGAAAGTGTCTCCAGCAAGAACAAACGTAACCTCTCACCTTGAAATTCAGTTGCATTTACCATTAATGAGCTGTTACTTTTAACATCCTGAGGAGGTGGGGATTGGTGGGTGGTCACTGTGAACCAAAACTTAACTTGGGTAGCCACATAAACAGTGGTTACAAGAGCAGGTTAGAGGCTGAGTATCTTGCAAATAACTTGAGCAACGTGAGCTACTCAACGCAAAGAGTACAGTACAAATAATTACAAATCTCTTGTTTATCACAAATACATATTTCACAGTAAATTTTCAAATGCAACTTTTTAATTCCTCATTAAGAGCATGCATTATCTTTTATTTGTACCCTTAAGTTATGAGTATACCTAAGCAGTGTTGCAGTTAGGCATTTCTGTCTATGGTAGTTTGTACTTTGGGGAATTGCTGTTCAGTAATTCACTTCCTCTTTCTCTTTTAGAGTTCATTCCAGCTCACCATTGATAATGTGGGTCCGTGTTCATCTCCGCTGGCTCTGAGTCATGTTACCAGTGTTATCAAATCAGAACAACACTTGGTGAGTACCATGCAGTGTCTGTATGTTACAGGATTCTCATCGGCTTGATTTGTTTTGATGGGGAATGAAATCCATTCGAGTTTCTGAGACTTGGAACTGGGGAAAGGTTTTACTCTTGTGTTCCCCACTTGGTGCCATTTGTAAATAAAAGGCTACATATTTGTTTATGCAGTAATTTTCTAACGTTGTCAGTTGGTTGGACAGACTTGTAGCGTGTATTTATCCAACAGGAAATGCAAATTAATTCTCATTCACTTCTGCTTGTGCTGGGCTCAATATGGGCATTGACTGAGTCATGAGTGCAGATGATACGCTTGTTTCTCCTGACATCCTTAGACCCTTTGTTCAATGATAAGGGGCCCCTTTTGACCATTGTTTGCTAATGTATAAAGCTGGCAGATTGCTTGGGTAACTATATAATTTGAGCAAAATGATAAGCCAAATGCCAGTTTTTTTTTCCCTCTGGGTGGGCAATGTCCCATTAATGGGAGTGCCTGCCTTCCATGGAAGTGCTTCAGACAATCCGCTCTCCAAGCCCACATGAAGGAGAGATGAGAGCTGAGCTTTGATTCAGTCAGGTTAATAATACCTTTTTATGGAATCATAGTGGCAATGAATTTTGGTACTTTAGTGATGGCTTACTATTCCAAAAGCTGAGGTGCACACCAATTCGAGTCATGGACCAATAGAGCATGGATACAGGCCCTTCAGCCCAACAATTCCATGTCAATCTTGTTGCCCACCCAGCTAGTCCCAATTTCCTGCATTCGGCTCATGTCCCTCTAAGCCCCACCCCTCCATGTACCTATTCAAGTGCTGCTTCAATGATACTGTTGTACCTGCCTCAACCACTTCTTTGGCAGCTCGTTCCATATACTCGCCATCCTCTGTGAGGAAAAAGCTGCCCCTCGGGTCCCTTTTAAATCTTTTTTTCTCTCGCTCTCTCTATGCCCCCTAGTCCTGGACTCCCCTACTCTGGAGAAAAGACTGTTACCATCCACCATATCTATGCCTCTCATAATTTTAAACACTTCTATAAAGTTGCCCCTAATTCTCCTACGTTCCCAGGAATAAAGACCTAGCCTGGCCAACCTCTCCCTATAATATATAGGTCCTCTAGTCCTGAATAACAAGGGTCCCAACACAATTTATTTTAATCTCAGTAAACCCCTTCAAATTACTTTTTTAAATAGTAAGGTAATATATCCTATCCTAGGAAGAGGAAATTGAATTGGCAGTGCTGGTATATTGCTGTTATGGCAGAAAATTAAAATGCAAGTTAATAGGAAATAATCAAAATCCTCAGTTTTCTGAACTTTGGCATTCTTGGTTTACTTCCCAGTTTACATTACTTCCAATGGGATTAGAAGGACATCACATATTGGTTTATTATTGTCACTTGTACCAAGGTGCAATGAAGAACTTGTCTTGCATACCGATCATACAGATCAATTCATTACTCTGCAGTTACGTTGAGTTAGTACAGAGTGCATTAATGTAGTACAGGTAAAAACAATAACAGTACAGAGTAAAGTGTCACAGCTTAGAGAAAGTGCAGGGCAATAAAGTGCAAGGTCAAACAAGGTAGATCGTGAAGTTATAGCCCATCTCATTGTATAAGGGAACTGTTCAATAGTTTCTGCTCAGTGAGCTTCTCAAGTGAACAGGAAATGTGTCTCCATTCAATGTTTGTATTGGTAGATTACCATAATTTCATATCTGAAAGTATTCAGGACCAAGTTATATAACTTATTGCCATGAATATCTTTTAACTGTTCCCCCTCAATACTGTTGTCTACTGCTTATGATAAATAAGGAGTTTGTTTTTTTTTAAATGCAGGTATTTGATTTATAAAGGGCTTATGCTATGGGAAATTGTTTCAGTTAAAAAAAAGTTTGTAAATCAAAAGGGTTTCCCTATTAGCTTCAGTGTATCACCACTGGTTACCTTCTCAAGCTTATGATTCTTGGTTTTAAAAATTTCAAGCACTTAACAAGGCATCAATACAATAAATTGTTTTGCTAACAATCAAATCCAAAAATTAATATAATGCATAATGTACCCTTTTAGGGTACTCACTGAGAGAAGCATGCAAGATCCTGAGGGATCTTAACCAGTTGACACATTGTAATGAGGTAAAATCTAGAACTAGGGTTCACTGTCTGAAGATGAGACAACATGTTTTGAGTCTTTGGAACTCTTCTTGGAAGGCTGGTGCAGGTAGAATTTTCTTCAAGGCAGATTATTGAAAAGCAAAAGGATGAAAGATTTCAGCAAGTAGGCTGGAATGCAGAATTGAGAGAGCAGGCAGATCAGCCATGATTTTGTTGAATGGAGGTGCAGGCTTTTGAGGGGCCGAGTGGCCTACTTCTAATTCAAGGTGGTAGCGGCGGGGGGGAGGTAATAGGCAGGATTGTGACAATGGTGGTTGAATGGTAGTGGTATTAGTGGGTCTGAACTTGTGGAGTTGAAGGTGACTGTTCTCCCTGTGACTGTTCTCGATTGCCTGATGAGGGCTGAAGGAAGGTGTCCAATAAACAACTGGACAGCACTCATTCATCTGATATAGCTCCTAGCAAAACGTGGCCGTTTCTATCAGGCAGCTGCATCTAGTGCTGCAAACCCTCATGGCTGATCTGTCTGCTCTCATTTCTGTGTTCCAGCCTACTTGCTGTAATCTTTCATCCTTTTGCTTTGAAGATGGCTGTCACTTTCTCTACAGCTAAGCACTTCCAAAAACCTCTTTGTAATGAGCTGTTTATATGGTGGTGGTATTATGTTAGTGGCTTCTTGATCCTCTTGTGTTGCTCAAATTCTATCAGATCCTCATCTGTGAGCTCTTCATCATGGGTTTCCAATGACTCTTCTTCATCAATCTGGTCTGCTCCACTAAACCCAGCTTTCATTTGCCAGCTGACAAATGGCACTTTGGAAGATTGTTCAGGTTTGTAAATCCATGGGGGCTGTCCATACTCTGGCCATAATTGTCTCCATTCACCGTTGTGTGGGTTGCATCATTCCAAGAGGCACCGATGGAGTCCTCAGTCATCTTGATAGTTAACCTCTTAAAAAATTTTCATCGCCACTCGACTCAAGTAACGTCTTGTCATACACTGCAGGCAGTAAGCCTCGAATGTAGTGGTAGCACCCTGGTCCATGGGTCATACCAAGGAAGTGTTCTTTGCAAAAATGCAGCCTGGATATTGTCAGTCACATCCATGATATTAACCAAATTTTTAGGAGCATTGTTGGCGATGAGCCAACATTTAGGTTATCCCTGGCTCAGTGTCGTTGGGTAAAGGGGGAGTGAAGCAACATGATGATAATCCTGAAAGAGCAGTGCTGTCATCCAGGCCTTTTCGTTAGATCACCTCTGCACTGGATGATTAGCCCTTGAATAATCCTCAAGCCCTCTGAGGAGAGGGCTAAGGGCCCTGGACCTGTTTTCTCATCCCTCAAGATAAGTCCTGTTTCATCCACTTTAAATGCATATTTGGGAGAGTAGCCACTTTAATGATTCATTTCATCTTCTATGGGAAAACTTTCGCCTGCAATTGCTCCCTCCCCTGCAAGATGAATATTACGCGGGCTTGCATGCTTCTTGAACGGATTAAACCAGCCGTGGCTAGCCTTGAATGTGTTGGCACTTTCAGAGGATCTATTTCCCACCGTTTTCCCCTGCCCCCAATGTTGTTTTTGCCCTTGCCATTAAAGATCTCATTATTTAACCTGGACCATCAGCAAACTCAGTGGTGCATATACCACTTTGATCTTTTAACCACATGCTTAACACTTTTCCCATTCTCTCCATAATATCATCGCTGCTTTTCATAGCATGTGATGCACTTCCAGGGGTACTGTAACTCCAATAGCCGCTTAGGTCAGTCATCAATTAGGTCACTAGGTATTTGCATCAATAGTCTGTGTAAACAGCAGTTGATTGCATCTCAGCTGCTGGTCTAATGGATAATGATCTGTGTGGATGCAGCTGGTCTGGGATTTCACTTGCTACTTCTTGTTAACATCGATATAATCTCTCTGCTCTATGGCATTAATGATTGTTCATTATATTGAGAAAAGCTTTGTAAATCAAGGTCACGTGACTCTGACTATGACATGCCCTGAAGAGTCAATGGTGTTATATTAATGTTTGTAAGTCAAGGGATAGTGCATTTTTGATTAACTCACAGCATTCTCCTAGTTATTTTAATTATCTGCCGAATTCATCGATGTCTATATAGAATCATGGAATATTGCAGCACAACAGGCTAATCTATCTAAAGCCTATTGCTGTTGATTAATCTATTTAAGGTCCTAGCCTCGTTGTTGTTGTTGTTTGCCATTCACTTCGAATCTTCTTTTTCAAACAGTTATTCTGTTCCCAAAGAATTATCCTTTGACTATTTTGACAAAATTTCACACCTTAACTATACTGCACCTGTTTTTTTCTCTTAACCTTGTTTTGCTTCTGTATTGTTAGCCAATATAAACCATTAACAGTAATTAATCGCTTGGGGTTATTGTGTTAAATTATAAGGCCAAGTTGCACAAACTTCTATAATGTTTTCTTATTATTTTCTCATATAATGATAAATTGGGAAGATATTCTTATAAGAAAATGATTACCTTGTTTTTAAGTTTTGTTACTTCCATAATTCTGGGGTGATAACTTATTTATTTCCCTGAAATGATAATGAGGACCAGAGGCTCATTTTAAGAGTTTTCATCTGGTCTCTATACTGAATACTTTACAGGAGACATCTCATAATGATTGGGAGGAGGGATTTAACTGGTCTCACTTCCTCCTTCCCCTCTTCCTCCACCGCCTACTCCATCTCTTTGTTTTCCTTTATCCCTTTCCCAATTCTTTCCACAGCCACAGGGTCACTGTTGCTTCTGGAGTAGAAAATGTCGGCCTACTTGTCCGAAGTTTGCAATCTTTGATATCTAATATGCTCAACTGCCCATTAAATTTATTGAGGGAGGCTTAACCACTTAACTATTTACAAAAATATCTTCATGACTGATTTTTATTAATTAGCAGGCTGGTGATGTTCCAAAACTGTTTAATTAAGCGATTGTATTGAAGTGTCAATGTGATCTAATTACCCATGGATTAAATTTAAGTCTTGAACTTCTGTTAATTGTGGTTTGCTTTATGTTGGAAATCTCCACTAATCAGTGCTTTAATTTGATGATGCCTGATTATTAACAGCTCAGTAGAAACAATTTGCAGTTGATAAAATATTGTACATAATATTGCACAGAAAAAAATGCTGTCAACCATTTGCCAAATAATTCTATTGATGGCATTGAAGGCAGTGTTTGGCATATTGATCTGGCATATTGAGCCTTAAGATATTATTCTTTTTTTTTAGTCTACATGTTGAATTAAATCTAGTTCTAAGTGCTCTACAGTTGGCTTCTGCATGATCTTTATAGAAAAATAGTAGGCCATTCAGCCCATTGAGCCTGCTCTACTGTTCAATATAATCAGGGCTAACCATCTAAATTCAATAGTCTGTTCAAGTTTTTTTTCCCATATCCCTAGAGTCCTAAGAATAATATCTGGCTCCATCTTGAATACAGGGGCTTCCTGGTAAATGAATAACCTGATTTAAGAAAATCCAACATTATGCAAATTCTCTCATACTTTTTGTTTTGCATTTTTAAGTGAGTAATAAAGACAATAAAATGTTTCATAGTATGCATTAATGACTGGATATAGTATACATTCCATTAGTTTAATTATAGGTAGCATTAGGGGGATCATACAATGAAATGAAAGAATTGGCTAGGGTAGTTGTGGGTGCTTCTCTGACTGGAGGTCTGTGATTATCACTGGCACCTGTTTATAATGTATATAAATGACTTTGATGAAAATGTAGGTGGTCTAATTAAAAAGTTTGCACTTGACACAAAAATTGGTGGAGTTGTGGTTAGCGAGGAAGGTCGTCACAGGATCTTGCAGGATAGAGATCAGTTGGAAATGTGGGTGGAGAAATGGCGAGTGGAGTTTAATCCAGACAAATGTGAGGTGTTGCATTTTGGCAGGTCAAACGCAGGAGGGATGTTTGCAGCAAATGGCAGAATCCTTAGGAGCATCGATGTGCAGAGGGACCTTGGGGTGCAGGTCCATAGCTCCCTGAAAGTGGTAACATAAGTGGATAGGGTGGTAGAGAAGGTGTACAGCATGCTTGCCTTCATTGGTTGGGACACTGAAAATAAAAGTTAGCAAGTCACATTGCGGCTGTATCAAATTGTGGTCAGGCCTCATTTGGAGTTCTGGTCATCCCTTTACAGGAAGGATGTGGAGACTTTGGAGAGGGTGCAGAAGATGTTCTTCAGGATGTGGTCTGGATTAGCTGTAAGGAGAGGTTAGACAAATTTGTTTTCTCTGAAGAGTCAGAGGCTGAGCTGATAGAAGTATATAAAACTATAAGAAGCATAGATAGGGTAGATAGTCTTTATCCCAGAGTGAAAGTGTTAGATACTAGAGGGCATAGGTTTCAGGTGTGGGGGAAAATTCTAAAGGAGATTTGTCGGGCAAGTTTTTTGGCAAATCTCACTGCCAGGGGAGGTGATAGAAGCAGATAGGATAACAATGTTTAAGAGGCACTTAGACATGCATGTGAAGAGACGGGATAGAGGGATACACACCATGTGCAGGCAGGTGGGATTAGTTTAGATTGGCATCATGTTCAGTGCAGATGTGGTGGGCCAAAGGGCCTCTTCCTATACTATACCATGTTCACTCTTGATGACAATTATTATGTGACACCTTATCAGAGGTCTTTTGGATATACATTTTTTTATGCCATCGGTTGTATTTCTCTCACTTCATCATAAATACTAAATCAAATTAGTTAGACATGATTTGTCTTTAGCAAATCAATGCTTTTTTTGTAATCAATCCACATATGGCTAAGTGATTATTAATTATGTCCCTGGTTATCATTCCTAGGACTTTGCCCACCACCAAGGTTAATCTGACTGGTCAAAAGTTACTTACTTTTTACTGGATTTATTCCCATTGTCCCTTTTTTGTGTGAAGGGGCTGTAACAGTTGCAGTATTGCAATCTTCGAGCAAAGTGCCTGATCATTAATATTTGGAAGATTAAGGCCAGGGCCTCTAATTTCCTCCTTGCATCCCACAGCAACCTAAGATGCATCTCATCTGGACCAGTTTTTGTTTTTAGTTTTTCTTTAGTCACTTAAGTCCAGAAGGTTTCAGGTTCAACCACTACCAACTGAACCGCAGTTGGTCTGCTATTACCTGGGGGAGGGGGTGCCTGGCTTGGATCTCCAGTCCAGAGGCTCCACTGGCTGCATCATGGTCTGGTATGGCAATTTGAATGTGCAGGAATGTAAGAAGCTGAAGAGAGTAGTGGATTCTACCCAATCCAACAATGGCACATCCCTCCCCACCGTCAGTAGTATCTACCTGAGGCGGTGTCTCAAGAAGGCAGCATCCAGCATTGAAGATGCCCACCTTCCAGGCCATTAGTATCTTCTCGCAGCTAACATTGGGTAGGAGGTACAGAAGCCTGAAGTCCCACACCACCGGATTCAAGATGAATTACCTCCCTTTAATTATTTGTTACTTGAACCAACCTGCACAACCCTAATAACTACCTTGGTATGGCAACACTGTGACCATTTGCACTACAATGGTCTCTTTTTTTTGTTCTAATTTTGTTTTGTTGTATAATATATGTTGCTAATGTGTTTTTTTGTGAATGTTGTGTGCCTGTGATGCTGCTGCAAGTTTTCAATGCACCTGTGTATACATGTACTTGGCATATGACAATAAATTTGACTTTGACATTTTCCATTAGACTTATTGTCCAGACTTGTGCATGTGTAATGCCTGACCGAGAGCAGGATATTTGGAACCCGACATTGATGCCACACCTGTTGGCACCTGTGGGTGGTGAACAGTGTCAGACAAAACTACCTGCATTTTTTTTTTGAAAGAAAAATATTTGGGTAACTATAATCATTTTGGACAAGTAAAGTTGACATACTTCCACTTGAATCTCACTAACCTGTGAGTAGTTCAATGGCATAAAGTAATTGTTAGGCATTCCTGAACTGGTGCAGGCTCTGCAATAAGCTTGGTGTGAATTTGGTTTCAGGTTTTTGGATGCCACGTGACTGGAGAGGATGCCCAGTTTTCTATCACGGTGACACAGGAGTCGCCTGTTGCTATGGGAATGGAATCCTTTAACGTCCAAGTGTCTCCACTT
>JARFYF010000074.1:101191891-101202023 GCA_030265395.1 Rhina ancylostomus
ATGCTTCTTTTTGCTTAGAGTGGTCTGGGGGCAGCCCTCAAGTGTCGCCACGCTTCTGGCGCCTACATAGCATGCCCACATAGATGTGGAGAATTGGAGTTCAGGACATCCTGTCGTGAAGAGTGCTATATCAATGCAAGCTCTTTATGTTGTACAATTTGTGGTAAACATATTGTTTTAAAGAGGTTTAAATTTTATTTTGTTTTAGGTAGTTGTGACGCTTGGAGATTCAAACGGCTCCACGGCAACCAGTTCTGCTGGACTGACAAACATTGCAGTTTCGTCCAACATCAGCACCGTGGCTGGGACTCAGTTCACCAACCTCCAGCCCATCACAGTGACTAACCTGACATTGCAGGACCGGCAGATGCAGCTCGACTCCATCCTAACAGTCAGCTTTGACTCCATCAGTGGCTCCACGGTGGTGCACAGTCGGCCAATGGAGATCCAGATTGAGGCGCAGCCTGCCTCCACGCCCCAGGCCCACTCCCTGCCTCAGTCCATGAACTTGACCACCTTCGTCAACTCTATCGCCCCAGTCGAGAGCTCTCTGACTGAGCAGCAGCACACCATGACCTGGAGGGCTGTGCCGCAAGCTGCAGATGGCACTCACCACATCCTGCAGCCTCAGCAGACAACAGCAGCACCGCCGGCACCACCGCCTCAACAGCAGCAGGTTCAGGTTCAGGCACAGCAATCCCAACAGTCCCAACAACAGATGTACAGCTACTAATGAACCCCACCCCTTTCTGTCCCTCACCACAAGATACAGAACACCCCCTCCCTCACCCTGGGATCAGCAACACCTAATGCAGAATAAACTGTGAAAGGCACACTACCGTTTCACACAGTGGAATGAAGCAGTCCACTCTGAACTAGTGTCGATCCACTCCTGACATTCGACACACCTCTGCAGCACCAACAACCTTCTGCATTCAATCCACTCCACCCCACAGATCTCCCAGCTTGGATTTGTAGATTTGAGGTGAACGCAGTGTCTTGAGTGTATCATTAGCAGTTTAAAATGAACTTTTTTTAAAAATTAAAAGTGAAAACAAAATTAGGCTTGAAGTGGAGCACAATTTAAAACAAAATGTATGAAAGATGCTGTGACATTTCCTAATGAGTTAAAATGTGTTGGAATTGTGAATTAGTGCATCTGCTAAATATCCAGCTCTGTTTAATTGTGACTGTGAATGGATCTGCATGTGTGTGGGACAGTGTGTTTGGATCTATATATATCTGGCTGTATGTGTGAGTGTCTGTGTTTGTGTTATTTTACCCATTCAGTGCATTCTATCTCTCATTCTGTAACCTCGACTATTTTTATCAGAATGATCTTAGAGATACAGTCATCCCTTTTAAAAGGAAGATTAACAAAGGTGATAAGATAACATTTATTTGTTTCTCCACAACACCCCCAAAACCACATGAAATTGTATGTATTCATATTCTTCTCTTAGTTGAACTGGCATTAGAGTTATGACCTAGAGACAGGAAACGCTCTTTTAGCCACTAAAAGAGTGCCAGTCAGTATAATAAGTTATGAATAACAGGTACCAGCCACACTCACTAATAAACTGTGTTAGAAACTGTCAGCAATGAACTATTGACATGGCACTGAAGGAGACCCGATCATTATACATGCATTTTACTTATCAGGACTGTGTGGAGGAAATGGTGATGGAAGTAAACATTATTTATTTGACTGATCTTCTCATTGTGTCAGTAACCACTTGATTCAAATGGATGTTTCTTCATGTGAGTCCAGGCAACAAGTGTTGCCGATATATCTGTTCCAACCACTGTCCTCTCCTTACCTACTGCATATAAGCAGACAACTTCTAGGGTGGATAGAAATTGGGAAATAGTGGCTCTCTGTTTTTTGTTACTAGCCCGTAGTCACAAAGGGCAATTTGACAGAGCTCACCCTACTTGGTACTTAGGGGACAATCTATTTTTCGGATTGGTAGTTGTAGATTGCCTCACTAGCATGTCAGGACGGAGGTATAAAACACTTCCTTTTACTTGGTGAAACCGTAATGGTGTGTTGACTGACATTGTTGACTTTGAATTATTTTTAAGAAGTTTGCTTATAAACTTGTAAATACTGTGAACAGACTGCTACATTTGGGAGGAGCAACATTATGGACAGATTCTTCACGGTTGGGTCTTTTCAGTGAATTGATGCTCCAACAGGTAATACTGATTTTCCAAAACGAGGAAGACCCTAAAATGAATGAATGGCACAAAAGCAAAAAACCAAATGCTGTCTCTTAAACACGCAGCAGGTTAGTTGGCTTTTATTGGTGAACAAAGACACGTTAACATTTTAGGTACATTTTTAGGCAGGACTATGTCTCTACCTGGAAATGATTCAGACTTGCATGTTGTTTAGGATTTCCATCATTGCTGAGATATTTTATACACATTGAAAATGTGAGATGTACTGTTTCAAGGTTGATGAGCCATTTAGCCCCTGAAAGCCACTTCCTCTGACTTCTCACTTTGAATACTCTTAAATTTCCATCCATTTTTTAGCCAGCCTGTCAGTAAACTTGAAATACTTATTCTTTTTGTGAAAAGTTTGCTTTCTACTATCCGTTATGAAATGAGAATGGGCTGGATTGTGCCATTTGCCTGCTACATTGTGTGACTCATGTTTGTCCCCAACTTCTGCTCTTGGGCATTACAACATGGGAATCAGGAACAAGTTGAAGATGACTAGCCAGGAGATCTGACCTCTGCTCTGTTGTTGGATTCATAGGTGAGTCCAGAGGCAGGATATAGACATCCTCAGCTGGGGGCTAGAAACATTTCACCCCTCAGTTTTACATCACCATTCATTTGAATTGGGTAGTTGACCTGGATTAATAAAGTAAGTGAAGTTTTTGTTTAATTTTACTTAAGGTATGGCTGATGAAAAAATGTTTTATTTCTAAGTAATATTTTAATTTGAAAATTTTCAAATTATTTAAATTGATTTCAACTGTTTATAAAAACCATTAAATGTCTGAAATGTTTATAAATATTTTAAAAAGCCATTGGCAGCAATGAGTTATCAGGGAACAAGGCCTCAGGATCTACTGCTGAGGCCTTGTGCACTGTTCTACTCTGTGACAGTAAGACCTGGAGCATATCCTGGCCCCTTTTATTTATAACTGATGGTCCTCTTACCCTACCTTATTTTGCTTTTTTAGTTCAGCTTGTGGAATCCAATCAGGTGTCTCCTCTCAATCCTCATCTTTCTAGGCCATGGAGATTTGTCATTCCTCATATATCCACCTTTCCTTTATAATCATAGTGTCGTGCTTCTCCATATATTTTCCAATGCTAAATGTGAGGTGTTCTTAAGGAATGTCAAGTCTAAATGAAATCCACAAATGCACAGTAATTTCATTATGCCTTTTCCAAAATTTGCCTAAGTATTTTACAGCATTATTAAAACAATTACATGAAATGAGTGAATGCATAATTGAAATGAAAGCTTCTGAAAAACAGCAAATTAAAGATCTGGTGAGTTTCCAAAAAAGTTAAGAAATCTGAAGGATGTTGCAAAGTTAAGGCCAGGGCATGGCCATTGCAGAACTTGGAAACTGGGTCATATTCCAATTCAAAGTAAAAAAAAAACAACCAAGGTCAACAAGGAAATTGGTGATGACAAGCAAGATAGAATGCAGAGAGGGAGAGAAGTTTCAGTTGATCATTTGCTTAGGTTTGAATCTTAGGAAAATGTATTGGAGAAATTTTGACATAACCATTGGATGTCACCAGTGTGTATTTTAATACTCAAAGGAGATTTAGAAATTCAGTTGCAGTTGAATGAATGCAGCAGGTACTCCTGTGCTACACTGCTGTCAGCTTGTGTTGTCATGGAACACTTGAAAGATGTGTTTTCCCATATGTCCTTTTGAGGTGCTCAATATTTCCAGCATCTACCCTTAGCACAGTAATCTGCTGCCTAAATTATAGCTGAGCAGGAAAAAATGCAGCAAAACTCTGCCATCATAGAAAATCTATCAGGGTAAATAATGACTAATTTTCAAAGTACCTCTCGTGTCTTCGTGATCAGTGGTGTTTCATTCCCAATAAACTACTTTTCAATTCAAATTTTACATTGCTAAATCCTGCAAGTAATAAGGTTTGAATGTTAGAAAATACTCTTCCTCTGTGAGGAAATTCTTACAAAGAAATGTCATTTAAATATGTGGTACACATTTTTCTCAATTGCAGTATTAATTTGTACTTTGGGCTGCAAAGCACAATTTTGAAATTTTCAGTGCGCCTTTATATCCAGGCCACATTTTTTTTGAATTAAACAGTATAAAATGGCAATAAACTGAAGAGCATGGGTTCAGGCTGTTAGAAAGAAGATGGTATATGTATATCTCTATTTCAGATGCATGTAATATGCATGTTTCAGAGGATGAGAAATGAGTTTAAAATATGAAGCCAACAAGTTACACACAATCCTAGTAATACACAACCGCATAATATACATAAAATCTGAAGCAGCTGGACTAGGATTATATTTCATATTTCCACTACATATAGTTTTGTGATTAATGTTTAAAATAATTAATGATTTAGACAAATATATCTGATGCAGAGAAACAGTGGGTTGAAAATTATTAATTAAAGAAACAAAAGGTGCATGAAAAAACATGATTCTAAATTGATAGTATGAAAATAAGAAATTTGTAAGTAGTTGGAGAAGATCTTTTGTAGGGATTGGGGCAAAGGGGAAGGGTGGAGTGGGAATATTTGGATCACTGTTGGGGCAAATGACCTCCCCAACTTAAATTGGTTTATTATTGTCACGTATATTGAGGTACAGTGGAAAAACTTTGTTTTGCATTAGAGATGAATAACAGAATGCAGAATAAGTGTTAAGCATGGAGAGGAAGGTGAACAACCTTTGGTTGTGCTTTCTGCCCCTAACAAAGATGGCGTCCTGCTCGTCCGCAGAGCGCCGTCGTTGCCAATGAAACGATCCAGTGCAGCCATTGGCTGCCCCTCCAACCCCCTCGCCGCCACCCCATTGGACGAAAATTGCGCTTCCTCGTCGAGCCCCGGCGTATAAGCGCCGCGCAGAGCCGGCCAACGGGCTTGCGGGGAATACGTGACGTCTTTAAGGCGGCAAATGCGAGGGTCGGTGCGGCGGCCGAGGCCGAGGAGCTGGCGAGCGGCGCGGGCGGCGGCGGGGGTGGAGCCTGGGGTGGGCTGCGCCCGCCGTGTCAGCCTGGTGAGGGGCCGGAGGTGGAGGCCGGTCAGCGGGGCTCGCCGGTTGTCATAGCGACGGAGCGCGGGCGGGAGGCGGCGGCTCGGCCCAGCCTGATCCGGCGCGGTGAGTCTCTCCTCCGCCGGCGGGGGGGGGCGAATGGGCTCCCTGCAGGAGGCATCGGGCCGAATTGGGGGCTTCGCCTGACGACCACGGGGCGGGGGCGGCATCGGGGACTTAACGATTTGGCGCCGTGCTTCAGCGTGGGGCCTTTGATTGGATTTGGGTCACAATTGGGCTTCAAGGGCCGTCATTTAGTTCAGGACTGAGGGTGGCGGCTGAGGTGAGCGTTACCCGCGCTCATCATCTCACTCAAGGGGCAAAAGGAAGCGCCGCACAAGTCCGTTGTGCGCAATTAAAGCGGAAAATGCTGGGAAACACCCCTCGGGTCGGTCAGCAGCTGTGGAGAGAGAAACAGCGTTAACGTGTCAGATCCATCGTCAGTTCTGCTGCCAGATCTGAGCGTTTCCTGCATTTACTTAATTTATTCCACTCACTGTGTTGAGAGCAGATCCTCTTCTGGACATCAGCCCGTACCTTGGTCATTCTTAGTTGTATGTATTCTGCCTTGTTCTGTTAGAATTATAAATCCATAGTCTGGAAAAATATGTTGTCAATTTTTTTTAAAGAATTACGTGTATATGTAATAAAATGCTGGAAGTACTCAGCAGGTCAGGCGGCACCTGTGGAGAGAGAAACAGTTAATGTGTCAGATCCATCGTCAGTTCTGTTTCTGCTGCCACATCTGCTGAGTGTTTCCTGCATTTACTTAACTTATTTCACTCACTGTGTTGAAAGGAGACCCTTTTCTGGATATCAACCCTGTACCTTGGTCATTCTTAGTTGTATGTATTCTGCCTTGTCCATTAGAATTATAAATCCATAGGCTGGAAGAAACATGCTGCTGATTTTTTTTAAAGAATAATGTGTGTATGTAATAAAATGCTGGAAATACTCAGCGGGTCAGGCAGCACCTGTGGAGAGAGAGAAACAGCCAACGTGTCAGATCCATTGTCAGTTCTGTTTCTGTACAGATGCTGTCATATCTGTTGAGTGTTTCCTGCATTTACTTTCACTTATTATGTTGAGAGCATTGTGTAGGCATCAGCCCATGCCTTGGTCATTCTTAGTTGTACACATTCTGCCTTAGAACATAGAACAGTGCAGCACAGGAGCAAGCCCTTTGGCCCACATTGTCTGCACCGAACACAATGCCAAATTAAACTAATTCTGTTCTGTCTGCACAAGATCCATATCCCTTCAAGTACATGTGTCTACCAAAAAAGCCTCTTACATGCCACTCTCGTATCTGCTTACACCACTACCCCTGGCAGCCCGTTCTAAGCACCTACCACTCCCTGTATTTGTAAAAGAAAACTTGCCCCACGGCTGTCACCTTAAAGCTATGCTCTCTGGTAATTGTTCTATTAGAATTATAAATATACAGTTCGAAAGAACCATGTTGCCAGTGTATATGTAATACAATGCTGGAAACATTCAGCAGGTTAGCAGCATTCGTGGAAAGGGGAGCAGAGTTCATGTTTTAAGTCAAAGATATTCAAAGATATCAGAACTGAAACATTAACTCTGTTTCTCTTTCCACAGGTGCTGCCTGACCTGCTGAGTATTTCCAGTCATTGTTTTTTTTTATTTCAGATTTCTAGCATCTGCAGTTTTTGCTTTTGATTTGATGTATAAATTTCTTTTCAAGTGGTGAGTAGCAGAAATTCCATGTAATTTCACTAGGCACTGTTCAGCTCTTGAAGTCTTAAATGATGGGTTTAAGCCACTCCCTAGCATTCGAGTGGTTTTCTGCTCTACGTAGTACAAATAAAGAGCTGCTTGATAGCATACGAAATTGCAGTACTAAAAAGAAACCATCTGAAAGCAAATTACCGCAGATGCTGGAAATCTGGAATAGAAGAGGAATGAGAACGTCCAAAAAAAAAATTAAATATCTATTCTTCTACCCCAGAGGATTTTGGAAGTTAGATCACTGGAGTTATTTAAAAAGGAAGTAGATAACTTTGACTTTGGGAATTTTTTCAACTTTTAGGCCTTTGTTCATCTGCATCTTCAGTTTTCTATTCAAGTTTCTGTTCATTATTCTTTTGTAACTTGTAAATTATTCGTTCAGCTATCTGTCCATTCTGCTAATTAATTGTTTATTTTGCCAAGGAAAGATCAACCTGACACAATGATTATTTTTTCCAGAGAAGCTCATTGGCCTGCTGTGTGTTTGCTGGAGTTTTGCATTTTTTTTATTTTAGGTTTCCAGCAACTGCCTTTTATTCTTGTCATCTTTGCTGTTTAT
The DNA here is from genome assembly GCA_030265395.1 of Rhina ancylostomus. Classification (NCBI taxonomy): domain Eukaryota; kingdom Metazoa; phylum Chordata; class Chondrichthyes; order Rhinopristiformes; family Rhinidae; genus Rhina; species Rhina ancylostomus. The sequence continues at coordinate 101,199,487 of JARFYF010000074.1, forward strand.
TTGCCAGTTCCCAGTTTTTGGGTTTTAGTGATCTTGTACGTAAAGACTCTGAACTGGCTGCTTGGTGTACAGTTTCCAACCCTCTTCTGACTTTGACCAGGTTGCACTAAATACTTCGGAAGGGATGTTAAAATTATGAGTCAGATGAGTTGGTAGTACCTCTGTAAAAGATCCCAAGGTATTTTTCAGTTGCTTCTATTCCATGCCCTTCAGAATTTGTTGCTGGGCCTACAGTACCAGAATGAAACTGATTGATAGGCACTGAATCACACAGTAGCTTGTGGAACATTGTTACTGCGCTATCGTTAAAAGCATTTTGGGGCATTCACAGACTTTAGACATTTATCATTTTGAATATTTCACCACTTGAATTTTAATTTAGTCCTAAAGTAGGATCTTGTGCTTAATATTTTACAATTTCAGCAATTTCTTTAATATAGCGGGGCTCCTCAGATTTACTCTTTCTTGTAAGGTTTTGAAGCATCTTTCCCAATGTTATTAGATAATTCCTTATTTCCTGGGAGTTTGCATCTTTAAATGTGAGCTTTTATTTTGAATTAAGCTGCTTTCATAGGAATACATTCCAGCCATAGGTGCAAATGCACATTTGTATTTTGTATAAAGAAAAGTAGTTGCTTTTGATGGTAAGTGTATTTTTTTAAAATTGGGAATGATTCTTAGAACTCTGGAAAAACTTGTTCACTTTTCCATCTTCTACAGCGGAAAGTAGGTGTTGGTAAGAAATGGTGGTATGATTCCAGTGAATTCCAATCAGAAAATGGCCCCAGGAAAGAGCATCAAGTACTTGGAGCTGGTGTTGACATGTGAATGGTCAGATTGCACCTTTATTGGGAAGACAATGGAGGAATTCTGTGATCATATTGCTGCACACCTAAAAGAGCATCTTAATGAGTATGATAGTTTCGGAGAATTAGGTATGTAACATTTAATATCACCTTTTTTTATATATATATTTTTTTCCCTTCGGCCTGTTTTCTTTTTTCCCTCTTTCCCAAGTTTCTAGCACCATGTTTAGTTTAAGTTTCCAGTGTGCAACCTGGCAAGTTGTAGTGCCTGCAATGTAAGTGAGACAAGGTTGGTGGAATCACATCGGTATTATGATGTTTGAAAAAATACCAGTGAATAATTCTGAGTTTGGAAGATTCAGAAGACTTAGTTGATTGCTTCCATGAGGTATTTAAGGGAGAGGAATCAGAAAGTCACTTTTGAATTGAATTGCAAAGAGTAGGTTAGCTGTGTGGCCCTATGCTCTGGGGAGATGTTGGGTATTTGTAACAATCAAATCTATCATCTATAGTCCCCTTCATAGACTCCATTCCTTACCCACTAATTCCATCTCCCTCTCTGAAGACATCTAGGACTTAATAAAACTATTTGCAGCTTCAGTGTTATAATAAAACCCAAGATTAGTTTTGAATCACGTCTGTCCCGTCACAGAGACTGTTTATTTCCACAGTTGTCAAATTTCCAGCATCTCCTTCTGTTAAAGCCATCTTCCCTTAATAATGTGTTTTTGGAACTGCCTCCCTCATTTTACTCTCTGAAAGTTGTTAAGCTCTTAAATTGCTCCCCATGTCTTGCATCATTGCATTTACGCACCACTTTGTTGCTTATCCAATGTTTACATAAAGACACTTAATTTTTGCACACCAGACATTGAAGTGCTTCAAGAGACTTTAATACAACGTATGGAATCTGGAACATGCTGTCTTAGTGGGTAGTGGAAGCGGGGTGCTCTCACAATATTTTAGTAGGACTAGATGAGCACTTGAATTGCCAAGGTATAAAAGGCTAAGAACCAAGTGCTGGTAAGTGGAATTAGTGTTGATGGATGATTGACGATTGGCATGGACGTGATGGGCTGTGTGGCCAGTTTCTGTAGTGTGCGACTCTGACCATATATTGTTCATCTCAGTAAACACTTTACCAGCAAATTTTGAAGTATCCACGAGGTGAGCACTAAGGAGTGGACCTAAAAACAAAACATGTTGTCCAGCCTCATTAGTTATTAAGGTATAACATTGTAATAGATAGTTTTCTTAAATTCACGTTTCAGATGAGTTCCAGTGCCTCTGGCGAAGCTGTGGTTTCCTGGCAGTGGAAGGGCCCAATGAACTGGTGGTACATGTCAACTTTCACAGCTATCATGCCAAGCTGAAATACTTTGGTTCGGAGCTGCAACGACTACGTCCTGATTTACCAGTGTGCTCCCTGGATAGTCAGAACCAAAATCTGATCCCAGAGATTGCAGAGACTTTCATTTGCCAGTGGGAGCATTGTGATGTGAGTATAGACCTTGATTGTCAATGTTTCTACCATCTCAGTACACTTAGAAAGAAAAAATAGCGAGTGGCCCATAAATTGCCTGGAAAATTTGTGATATCTAAATGCATATGAGATGATTCATGAGATGGTGAGAAAATTGAACAATTTGTGACAAGAAAATGTTGTACTATAAATAAATTGCCACGTGTCACAGGATTATTTACAATGCTTAACTACAAACATTGTATTTT
>JARFYF010000074.1:101211001-101221457 GCA_030265395.1 Rhina ancylostomus
TGTGGCGAGGGGGTGGGGGGGGGGGGTGGTGGCAAGGTTGAAGAGAAGAATTGCTAAATTTTCAGGTTGAGACCCTGCATTGTGACTGAGAACGGAGAGGGAAAATAGCCAGTTTAAAGAAGAGACGGGGAGGGGTGAGGTGGGCCAGTAAGTAAGATAAGATTTCTTTATCAGTCATGTGTACGTTGAAACACAGAGTGAAATGCATCTTTTGCACAGTGTGTTCTGGAGGCAGCCTGCAAGTGTCTCTATGCTTCCAGCACCAACATAGCACACCCACGCCTTCCTAACCCATACATCTTTATAATGTGGGAGGAAACCAGAGCACCCAGAGGAAAACAATGCAGGCAGGGGCCAGAATTGAACCCGGGTCGCTGGTGCTGTAATAGCATTGCGCTAACCACTACACGATCAAGGGGGGTGAGCGATGATGGGCAGAAGGAGCCAAGTAATGCAGCTTAGTTAAGCCGTGGATCTTTACTTGTAAGGCTAGCAATTGAGTAAAGTACTGACTGGCTGGGGGCAGGGTGAAGAGAGGGGATATACCCTCAGAGGTGTCACATTTTAGATGAGCTGCAAAAACTCTGATCTCTCTATCCAGTCATGGATGAAAAGATCTCTTTATATGAAGAAGTGAGAATTCACCTAACCCACAATTCTCAATCAAAGCAAAAGTAATAGATGACTGAATATTATCTATTAGATAATAATATTTATTTATTAGTCACGTGTACATCGAAACACACAGTGAAATGTGTCTTTTTGTGTTAACAACCATCACAGTCTTGGAATGTGCTGGGGCAGCCTGCAAGAGTCACCCCACTTCCAGCGGCAACATAGCATGCCCACAACTTCCTAATCCATACGTCTTTTGGAATGTGGAAACACACGCAGTCATGGGGAGAACGTACAAACTCTTTACAGACAGTGGCGGCATTGAACCAGCGTCACTGGCACTGCAATAGCATTACGCTAACCGCTACACTACCATGCCACCCTCGTTAGATAACTGAATGCTACAAAATGAATAGGCACCAATTCTTCAAAATATTTTCTAGGTCTTATGCAGTCACAGAGTTATAGCAAAGAAATGCTGCAACATTCAGGGATCCTTGGAATTGGATCTTGTTATTCCTCAATGTTCACTAGAACCCTACCATTCATTGTGCCTTATCCTCCTCAGTCCTCCCAAAATGCACTGCCTTGCACTTATCAGGGTTAAAATTCCATCTACTATAATTCTACCCATCTTACCATTTGATGATAATATCCTGTAGACTGTAACTAACCTCATCACTATCAACAGCACCACCAATTACTGTGTCAATTGCAGATTACTCCATACATTGAGGTAGTACTAAAGGGGAAAAAAAACAATGCAGGCACATCTATGAATTTACTAATTGCACCTCCTACAATCATATCCATATTGTTAAATTATATGACAAAAATAAAGATCCTGGCACTGAACCCTATGATACACAGGCTTACAATCACAAAAACAGCCCTCTATCATCACACTCTGCCTCCTATTACCAAGTCAATTTTGGATCCAGTTTGCCAACTTGTGCTGGATGCCCATGGGCTCTAATGTTTTGGATCAGACTCCCTTGTGGGACCTTGTCAAAGACTTTACTGAAATCATTGTAGACTGCAACTGCCAAACAGACCTTACACTTTATTACATTCAGTCAGATTAGTCAAACAGGATCTCCCCCCTCACAAGACCATAGTAACAATCTTTAATTATCCCTGCCTTTCCAAGTGTAGATTAATCCCGTTCCTCAGAATATTTTTCAATAACTTCCCTATCATGGATGTTGGAACATAGAACAGTACAGCACAAATACAGGCCCTTTGGCCCACAATGTTGTGCAGACCTTTAAACCTCACCTAAGACTATCTAACCCCTTCCTCCCTGTAATGTTAGACTCACTGTAATTACCTGGTTTATTCCTGCTGTCCTTCTTGAATGAGGGTACCATATTTGTTGTTGTCAAGTCATCTGTCACCCCACCCATGGCCAGGGATAACTTAAGCATCTCTCTTAGGCCTTAGTAATCTTCTCCCTGGCCTCCCATAGCAGCCTGGGATATATCCCACCAGGACCTATGGAGTTAGCTACATTTAAACCTGCTAAAACGTCTGATACCTCCTTTGTTTATGTAAAAGAAAGTTATAGGATTTCTGTGCCCCCCCCCATTCTGTAACTACAGTGTTCTTATTAGCGAATACAAATGAGAAGTATTACTTTAAGGCCTCACCTATGTCCTTTAGCTCTTCTAGATTGGCATTTTGCTTCATATTAGGCCCTACTCTTTTTCTCATTACCTTCTTGCCATTAATTTACTTCATCTTGTCTGCCCATGGGATCTTGTACACCCTCTTTGCCTTCCTTATCTCTAGTACATTCTAATGCCTTCCACAGTCTTGAAGTGCCTCTCCTGTTTTCAGTTCTGTACACCTGTCATATGCTTCCTTTTTTCATAATTCAGCTCTTGATATCCGTTGACATCCAGGGTTCCTTGGGTTTGCTGTCATACTTTTCACCCTTATCAAAACATGTTGGCCTTCAATTCTTGTTTCACTTTTGAATGCCATTTGTACAATGTAGACCTACCTGCTCCCAATCTATTTTTGTTAGGTCCTGTTTTGATATTGAAATTTGTCTCTCACCCCCTCCCCATTTCAAACACCCTTAATTTCTGAACCATCCTTATCTCTTTACATAACAACATTTATACTTGGAGTTCCATTGTCTATCTCCAAAATTCTCTCCCACTGACACTTCAGTTACTTGCCCAGCTCCATTCCCTAAGATTAGATCCAGAATGCCTCTTTAGCAGAACTATCAATTACTGATTCAATAAACATCTACTTGATGCACTTTAAAACTTCCACTCCCTCTGCACCTTTTACACTAAAGACATGCCATTTAGAATTGAGGAAGTTGAAATTCTCTAGTACTATAATCTTATTACTTTTCCATCTCTGCTATTTGTCTACATATCTGTTCCTCTATCTCTTGCTGACTGTTAGGAGGCCTTTGTAGGCCCCCAATAAAACAATTGTTCCCATTTTTTTAATTCCTAAATTCTATCCATATGGCTTCATTTGAAGAGCCTTGTAGGATATCCTCCCTCATTACCAGAGTAATGGATTTCTTAATAAATTACAGTGTCACCCTCTCTGTCATGCTTGAAGATTCTGTACCCTGGAGTGTTGAATTGTCAGTCCTGCCCTTCTTTCAATCATGTCTCTGTGGTAGCAACAATATCATATTCCCATGTATTGATCAGCACTCTAAGTTCATCTGTCTTACTACTTGGACACCTTGCATTAAAATAGATGCAATCTGGTCTTCTGTTCATCCCACGGTTTAGATCTGTTCTGAGGATAAAAATAGAATTGTATAAATGCATGTTCATTCTTTTTACAAACAGCTCTGAGCAATAACCAGCCACTTTTGCTAGGTCCATGTTACCTCCTTGTCCTTTCCCCAGGTGAAAGCAGCACAGAAAAAACATAATTGCAATTTACCATTAACGCCTTTGGGATGGACTAAAGGCTTAGCCCACGCGAAACCTGAACATTTTTACCTTGCTGGTCTGCCTGTACATTCCCCAGCAGTGAAGATGATCGTCTGCCTGCAAGTACTAGTTAGGTTTGAGGTTTAACCATCTGTATACAAATTAAGGATGAATTTTTTTTTGCGTGTCCCACCAAAGATCTGAAACCGTGCCAGCCATTTTGATGCCAAGTCATCCAAGGCCTCCAGCGTAAGAGAGACTTTCAGCTGCATTTTTCTTACCCTTTTGCAGCAAGTTCCACAATAGCAATGTGGTAATGACCAGATCATCTGTTTAGTGAAAGTGTTTGAGGAAACAACACCACTATTCAAACAGACCAGTGGTATCTTGTGCACCCGATAAGATGTTCAAGGCTTTGCATTATCTTTGTCCTAAAGGAAGTGCAGAGCTCCCCCAGTACTGCATTAGATACCCTTTAAGGTTTGTGAATTCTGGCCACAGGATCTGTTCTCACTAATTTTGATTGCAATGCATGGTGAGGAAAATGGCCAATGGTTTTCCATGTCTCCAAAAACACATCATTCTAAATGCTTCTGGCCTGGAGAATTGACAAACCTTACACAGTCCTTTGCAACTAGCACTGAGAGAACAGAGGGAATGTATCCAGTATGTATCACATGGTACTTGGAATCAGAAATTAAGTTTTACCGGAGAAATATCTTTCTAATATGAATAGAATACTGGCAGCCTCTTGGCTGCTGGCAGGATGAAATATGCTCATTTAAGGAGGGGTTAAAGGTGGCAGTAGGAAACCCACAAAGTTCTGCTGTGATACCATGCACCATCGCTGCAGAACGTTGTGGGTTTAATACTGCCATCTTTAACCCCTCCTGCTCCTCTATCTATCCCTACTGAACCTCAGATCCTTTTTTTGTAGTGATTAGCTGATTAACAGCTGGACACTTTCACACAGTAGAATGGCAGAGGCAAAAAAACTAAAGGTGAATTAAAGCAAATGGAAAATAAGATTTTATAATTCAGTAGTTTAATCCATGTTTCTCTTTACTAGTGAACCAGTTTAAATGCCCACTCTGTGATATGACCTGCACTACTTTCTCCTCATTAAGGACCCACATCAAATTCCGCCACTGTGATGAGAGGCCATATGGGTGTGACTTCTGTGAAAACAGGTAACTTGTGGTAGTTGCTCAAGTTTCTGCTGCATGGAATAAGCATTGACTGGTACTTTCAGCACACTGATTTAGTGGAGAATAAGGGTGATGTTTGTGACTATCCCAATAGCTAAAATAAGAGGATATAGCTACAAAATCAGAGTAGCTCTTTTAAACTGAGGTGGGTAGGAATTTCTTCTCTTGGGTAGTAACTTTTTGGAATTCTCTGCCCCTGAGGATGGTGGAGGCCAGTTCATTAGATGTGTATAAGGTAGAGGTGATAAATATTTGAACGATGGTGGAATTGAGGGTGATGGGAAACTGGCACAGAAGAGGAGTTAAGACTGGCATAGATTAATCATGTCATACTCAATGACAAGGCAGTCTTGAGGGGCCTGGTGGGCCACTGTTGAAACCACAGGTCCTTCTACAGATGGGGCAGATTTGACTTACTGAGCAGGCAGATGGATAATTTGTGAGGTGGTCTACTTACGCAGGGTATCTGTGCTGGCCTCAGTATTCTCAGTGCCATTCCACATGTTCCATCTTTGCTTTGAGCAGCTCTGGGCCAGAGTTTCCCAGGAGCCAGTGAGGATGTTGCACTTCTTCAAAGTGATCTGGAGCACATCCTTGAATCTTTTGCTCTGTTCATCTGATAATCTCTTCCCATGATAGAGATTGGAATAGAGTCCCTGTTTCAGGAGTATGGTATCATAACCTGTCCAATGTAGCTGAGTAACTAGAATCTCACTACTGGCAATGTTAGCCTGAGAGAGAACACTGATATGGGTTTGCTTGTCCTTCTTATGAATTTGGAAGATTTTGTGGAGACAGCATTGATGATACTAATTAAATTTTTCCTCTCAAACTGTAACATGTCTAAACTTGGAAAAAATTAGCAGTGGTACTGTTGATCCTTCGCTTAAATTTGAAGACACTTGGAATCCATTTATTCGATATAGATATAGATCCCTTTTCAATTTAAAGAAATGGAGTTGGTGAAATTTCAGTCCAGTTTTTTTTCTTTAATTTCTTTATTTGAAATTTTCTTTATAGTTTAGTTATTATTTACAATTTTTTTGATTTGGGGATTTTTTTTTTAATATATATATACACAATAAATCTTTTTCTTTCTTTTATGTTATATTCATCTACTAAGAGATCATGATATCTAAAGATTTTTTTATATCTTTTATGATTATCTATGTCATTGCTCTCTTGATCTCTTTGTATTACATGTACAATCAATGCTGTTATATATGAATCTGTATTAATTTGGAAACTAATAAAAAGACTGGAAAAAAATAAATTTTTCCAAAAGGTAGCTATTGTGAAAATGTCAGATGTCAAGGCCCTAAACTACTACTACTATCTCTCTTCTGTAGAAAACTTAAGTCATGCCTTTAGTCAACAGAACTAATGTATCCTTTTGTGGCTTGGTGTCAACTTCTCATTTGATAATGCTCTTGTGAAGTAACTTGGGTGATCTTGGAACGTTAAAAGCAGTATATAAATGGAATAGCTCCTTGATTTTAGGAATGAAGAAGAAATTTTCTCCAGTTTCCACACTTGATTCTTTCATGGCTTCATTCAGTAGCTTCATTTCCTTCACCCCAGTCTCACCAATAGATTGAATGTTGAGCTTTCCTTCAGGCCTCCTCTCTAGTTGACACTGTAAGTGCTTCTTTCTTCTCAAAAACACAATCATAGCACACTTCATATAATAAAACACAGCGGGCCCAACTGCTATTGCTTCTAAAACTTCCATTGATTTTCCTAGGTCTTTCAAAGCATTGTTGCCTGCCAGAACCGTCTATGTTGTTGCCATGACTTCTGTCTGTTTCTAGTGCCCACCTCCAGGAATCTTGGGAATCTAATATGCCCACAGATCCTGAACCTTGGATCATCCTGGTTTATATATGCATCCTGGGCAGTAAATTTTAGACTGTTTGCTGTGAGTGACTCTGCTTCTGGCCAAGTAGTTTTTGGTGCACAACAACATATACACACAAAGCAAAGATGCATCTACATCTGACTTGCATTTTTTGGAACCAGTCCTGCAGAGCAATGCTGTCACAATTGAAGAAAAGAATTTGTTTTTAAGCTTTCTCAGTTATCGCCATTACCAAAGTGTAACAGAACAAGCTGTGGCTTGATTAAAAAGACATGGGTATGTAGTAGCAAGACAGAAAGAGTTTATCTGTTGTATCGGATAAGAATATTTAGTATAATATCCAAACAAAAAAGCCCAAAGCCATAAAAACTTCCACTTCCATTGCTCCACTTTGATTTGATGGATTGCCTTGTTAGGAATTTCCTGAACAGTAGCTTTATGGCTAAGCAATTGCCAAGATAGTTTACCTTGAAATTGGGCATTAAGGTGAAGGAATTATAGGAACCGATCATGATGATTAATTGATAATAAACACCCTAGTAATTACTTTAAAAGATAGAGGCTTTCAAGAATTTTGTTCCTCTTAATTTGAAAATTAGGTTGTGTGACATTATATTACGCTTTGTTTAAGTGACAATACATTATTTCTTTGTCTATTTTGATTGAATTTATGGCTGTGTAACAGAGCTGAAAAATGTTGGTCTGTTTAAATGTTGTTAATATGTATTATATTAAAATAGGGTTTTGGAGATTAGAAAGTGTAACTACTTTCTGAAAATGTATGGCTTTAAGGTGTGTGGTGAGAAGGTGAAGGAAGCTGTTGTTAATGTATGAAATTGCCTTTAATAGAAGGAATTTTAGAGAAATACAATGTATAATCCATATTTTTCCTTCATTTCCAGTTTTAAGAATTTGTATGACCTAAGGAAGCATATTGAAACACACAATGATGAGCCCACATACCACTGCAGCTCTGATGGGTGTAATTTTAGTGCTCGCAGTGTGCAAACACTTAAACAGCACTTTAGAAGAATACATGAGGTGAGTAAACTACTGTGGAATTTTGTGTACTTTGGCGACTAAAACTGCTCATGATGCTCCAAGGATAGCCTAACCTATGTTTTGTAAAGTTGCAACATGAAGTCCCAACTTTTATATTCTGTGCCTCAGCTTATGAAAATAAGCATGCTTTTACTACCCTGTCGACCTGTTTTTGCCACTTTCAGGGAGCTATGGACTTGGACCCCTTAGGTCTCTGTTCATGAACATCCCTTAGTGCCCTACCACTTACTGTATATGTCTGATCCCTATTTGACTTCCCAAAGACATCATGCAAGATCAGTGACCAGAACTGGAGATCTGTTCAAGTGCTGGTGACTTTGAAGCAGGTGCAATATAACCATTGGAATTAGTTCCTCATCTAATTCTGTTGTCACATTCAATCTTTGTAGCTTGTCTGCCATCTTGTGGAAGAAAAGCCCTCAAGAATACAATGACCTTTTAAAGAGTTTATCCAATTGTGCATGAACAGGAAAAGGAACACTGTCTTTTGTTTTCAAAAAGTATTTCAAGTCAATGATATGATGTGTTACTATTGCCTCTTTCCAGGGGGAAACAAAGCCTCGATACAAGTGCCACATCTGTGGCAAATGTTTTTCCTGGGCCTACACTCTAACAATGCACCTCCGCAAGATGCACCAGCTGAAGTGGCCTTCTGGGCATGCACGATTCAGGTTGGTAAGGTTACCTGTCTGATTATTGCTAATGCTGTTTATTTGTGTGGAGAAAATTCCAAATCTCTACTCATTGACCAGTTGAAAGGCTCATTTCCTCCCTCTAATACCTCTACCCTTTACGTTAAATCTGTTCCTCTTGGCTTTTGACCCCTTTGCTAAGGGAAAAAATGTCCTTCCTATTATTTTGTCTAGGCTCTTCATAATTTTATACACTTCCGTTCTTGCTCGGTTTCCTCAGTTCCAGAGAAAACTATCCTAGCTTATCCAGTCTTTCCTCATATAGCTACGGTTTCCCCATCCTGGCAACATGCTTGTATATTGCCTACGCATTTTCTTTGGCACAATAAATCTTTTATTGTGGTGACCAGAACTGTACACAGTACTCAAGCTGTGCTGTAAAATAATGCCATATACAGTTTCAACATAACCTCCCTGCTTTTATTTACTTTGCCTGAATGAATAAATCCTGTGTGTCTTTTTTTAACCACCTTATAAATGCAAACCGCCATCTTTTAAATGACCTTGGGCATGCACTCTAAGGTCCCTTTGTTCTTTCACATCGCTCAGTATTCTGCCATTTACTACATATTCCCTCGTTGCACCTGCCCAAATAAATACATTGTCTTGCACTTCCCCAGATTGATTTCCATTTGCCACTTTTGACCAGACTACCTTTATTTAATGCTTCCCTTCTCACTATAACCACACAACCAATTTTTGTATTATGCCCCCTATGTGCAAGTCTAAGTCATTGGTAATACTACAGAAAATGACTAGTGAGCTATTTGGGACCTTGTCAAAAGACTTGCTAAAATTCATGTCGACTACATGAGCGCTGCCCTCATAGATCCACCTTGTTAACTTGTCAAGAGATCCTATTAAGTTAATCAGACACAACCTTCCATGGTGAATGTTCCTGACTAATTTGCCCTTTCCATGTAACAGTTCATCTCTCAGAATTGATTATAATAATTTGCTCACCACCTTAAGGTGACTGGCCTTTAATTTCTTGGTTTATCCCTCCTTCCCTATTTAAACAAAAGTACAAAGCTAGCAGTCCAGCAATCCTTTGGCGTCGCTCCTGTACCAGGAAATACTGAAAACTGATCAAAACCACCACAATTACCACCCCCCTTGGCACATATTTGGTATTGGTATTTCATGGAGACTTGATGATTTGTCCATTTTCAAAGATAACACATGCCTTAATGCTTCCTCTCTCACAAAGTTTATCTCATTAATACTTCACACTCATCCTTCTTAACTGCAACTTTGATATCATCCCTCCCTTTTGGTGAAGATGACCACAAATTATTCTTTTAGATCCTTGCCCACATCCTCCACCTCCCATGCAATTTTAATATTAATCCCAGTTTAGCATTGGATTTAGCAAAAGGTGACATCACTAGCCTCACCAAAATATGAATCTGTGATCTGGCATTTTAAAGCTATCATCTTCTGATTTGGTGGTGGGTGTGGTCAAATAAGCTAACCTGCCACATTCAGTCAGTCTGTAAAATAGATAGGCCCATGTTTGTGACTCAAGTGTTGTAATAATGTGGGTTGTAACAGGTAGTCACTTTTCACTTTGGCTCATCATTGACTCTGCTGTATGCAAAGTATATCTAGTGAGCACTGTAGCTTTGATTTCTTTTTTCCCCCCCTAAGGTTGGGGTGAGGTAAGAGGTATTCTTTGTTTGAGTATAAAACTTGGGAGAGTTACCAAAATCATTTTGCATTATGATGCCAACAGGGAAGAGGCTTTCCCATCAATCTTGATTGGATTTAAGTCCAGTCCTAGAGTTGAAAAGTTGGGTTTTTTTTGTATTTTTCCTACATTGAAGTAGTGACTATGATTTAAAGCACTTTTTTGGCTATGAAGCACTTTGGCACATTCTAAAATAAATGTTTCATAGAGGCAGGGGTTTTTGTATGGTACCATTCAACCTCCCAAGTTCCCCATTATCAAATGTAAAATATTCAATTTTAATGAAAAAATTATCCAAAAACTTACTTTTTGCTTTAACTATGTAGATACAAAGAACATGCAGATGGGTATCTGCAGCTGCATATGGTCCGCTATGAAACAGTTGAGCTGACACAGCAAATCATCAAGGACCTCGA
>JARFYF010000074.1:101280512-101294100 GCA_030265395.1 Rhina ancylostomus
ACTGTCTAGCTTCAATGTGTCGAGTACAGATCAGAATATAACAGGAGAGCAAGCAGAAACCTTAGTATCTGGTTATGTGTCTGAGGATATATTCCTTCAATTTACTGTTATCAGTAATGCACCTGAATTGTTGCAGATGGAACTTAGTGCCCAATCTTAACTTATTTATCAGGAGGACCACTACTTCTATTCGAGTGCTTTACTGATGGTTTAATTGGATATTTATATTACTGTACTGAAATCACTTTCCTATGACAATTAAGCTCTTTCCTGGTAGGTGTTAATATATTAGCAAATCTTTCATAATCTGTTTCAAGGGAGTCAAGAGAGGCTGTCATTTTCAGAAAAGGTAATATGAATAGGTAGGGGATACCTGATCAGGCAAATGTAATATGGGCTTCAATTTAAAATTCTACATTCTAATCTTGCTTTTAGATAATATTTTGATTTTAAATGGTTAAATACCAAAACAGCAATTTGGGAAGCAGAAATGGCTGGAGCATTGTGACACTGCATCAGAAGATGAGAGGAGCAAAACAGTGGCGTCATCTTCTAAGGCAGTCTCTAAGGATCACTTCCACTCTGCTTGTGGGTTCTGAGGTGACTGATGAGATCAATGGTAAATTGGTTTATTATTGTCACATGTACCGAGGCACAGTGAAAAACTTGCCTTGCATTCCGTTTATACAGATCAATTCATTACACAGTGCATTGAGGTAGTACAAGATAAAGATAATAACAGAGTACAGAATAACGTGTTACATTACAGAGAAAGGGCAGTGTAGGTAGACAGTAAGGTGCAAGGTCACAACGAGGTAGATTGTGAGGTCAAAAGTCCATCTCATTGTACAAGGGAACCATTCAATAGTCTTATAACAGCAGAATGGGTACTGTCCTTGAACCTGGTGGTACATGCTTTCAGGCTTTTGTGTCTTCTTTTGTATCTTATGGGGTCTCTGATCACCTCCTGTTGGGTGTGATGGAAGCTGTTGTCTTCCTCCTCTCTTTGTTTGGTTGCACAGCTCTCCCCAGTCCAGAGGTTACCAAGGAATCTCTGGGTGGGGGAGAGCTGTGAAGCCAAGCATAGAGAACAGGAGATGGTAGCTCCCATCACCTCCAACAGGAGGTGAGAGGAGAGACGCTAAGACCTGGGTGGTCTGTCACCACACGGAGAAGGTGCTGCCAATTCCCAGCAATGGCCCAGCCCTGAGCCACACACGTCAGCACTGACTGGCCTCGCTGCTTGCCCCAGCCTGCACACACGCAGCCTTGTCACACTGAGTAGTAGGGTGATTCATAGCTTGATTGCACCAGGTTCCTGGTACAACAGCATGCAGCCACAGGGAGTTCCCAGTACCACACTGTTGTCAGTAATCTATGGTGTAGTGGCTACTTTAACCCTGATTCCTTTAGTGATCTCATTCCTGGGAATGGATCTTGAACACTAAACAAGGCAACAGTGTATTGTGAACTTGTGCCAAGTAGGAAGTGAAATGCAATTGATGAGTGCATGCTTGTGTGTTTGAAGTAATTTGCCAAGTGAAAAATATGTTGGCACACCACCCATTGTCCCATTCTACCTCCTTGAATAACCACCCTGATTTCTCCCTTTTAACCATATCAGTATAATTAGTAAGCGTTTTAAACTAAATGCTTAAAGATTCAATGTTGTAATAAAGACTAATGATACAATTAATTTTATTTTGAAAGAAATCACGTCAGAAACAGAAGAACTTAGCACCAAGCCACAAGAGATAGTGCAAGAGAAACCAGAACAGTCTTTGGTTTCTGGCCAAACACATGAAGCAACCAGTAAGGTAAAGCTTACTTAAACTTCTGCTATAAATGAGTATTTGAAACCAGTCAGAATGGCTCATAAAAGCAACTTCTGAGATTATGTTCTTAGGTCTTGATGGTGTAACTTGACAGCAATCCCAGCATGTATTAACCTGGACTGGAAAATGCTACTTCTTGTTTAGGCAGGAGACTAGAGGCAGCCTGCATGCAATGAGGTAGCCTGCATTAAAAGCTGATATCATCAATGACTGATTGACTTGATGAAACTTTTTCAATTTCAGAAGAAATTGCTGGCTTCCTCTCGTTCCCATGCTTTTCTCCTTACTTGAATATTATTTACAAGAGAGTCTGGTCAGATTCACACTTGTATCAAGTAATGCTTAGGATTGAGGACTTTTTTTCCTTCACCCAGAGTGAGCAAGCTTACTAACATGGACATTTAATGTTCAATTTAGTATTTGAAAATACTCACTCTTTGTGTGTACCAGTTACTGTCAAAATCTGAAGTACTACAACAGGTCAGTCAGATGTAATGAAGGCAAGAGATGCTTTGTTGTTACACAAAGTACCTCAGGTGTGAAATTCCTCTCTCGACACTGGCACTAATTGATGTGAGAATATGAGCTGTTGGTTACACTCTTGATTCCATTAATCTTGGAAAAATGTATGGAAGTCAGACCAACCAGTAACACATGGTCCAAGGACTGAACGTTCCTCATCTATGAGCTGCATCCTCCATGAACTGCTATATTGGAGGAGAATAGCACCACTCTCTTCATTCACCCAAATTTTGTCCTTGCTTACATGAGATAGAATTAACACAAGGACTGAAGAACAACATAGACCATAGTACAGTACAGCACAGGAACAGGACCTTCGGCCCACGATGTCTATACCAAACATGACGCCAAATTAAATTTATCCCTCCAGCCTGATCCAATATCCCTCTATTCCCCACAGATTCATCTAAAAACGTCTTGAATACCATTATCTTATCGTCACCTGGATCCACCCACCACCTGCCAGCTCTTGCTCCACCCCTTCCCTCCACCTTTTTATACCGGCTATCTCCCCTCTATCTTTCAATCCAGATGAAAGGTCTCGACCCAAAATGTCGACTGTCTATTTCTCTCCGTAGATGCTGCCTGATCTGTTGAGTTCCTTGAACCTTTTGTGTGTTACACAAAGCCTTGCTGACTGTCCCTAATTAGCCCATGTTCTTTGAACTGTGAGTAAATCCTATCCCTAAGAATCCTCTCCAAGAGGCAAGTAGAAGTAACACTGTGAATCCTACGTCTTTTTGGGTTGCAAGGTTAATATCTGCCATGCAAGATCTTGGCTGAAAATGGTTGCTCTAAGAAGGACCACCCTTGAATACAGTTAAAACATCACTGGAAATAAGATTTGACTAAATAGTGAAACTGGCATTGTGATTCTTCTGTGGCACTAAGTGTTCAATAATTATTTGTGTTGTTAGACCTGTTTCTTCCCTTGAATTCTTTTTTCTAGTACTCAAAATAAAAGCTGGTTACAGTGCAATGAGGGAACACAAGACTTTGTGCTAATAAAGCGCTGTTGGATAATTGGATATATTTAACTAGTTTAGACAGGCAGAAAATGAATCTTCTTATATTCTTTGAAGAAAAGCAGAGAGTTTTTCCAGTATTGTGAAAAGCATTTTTTTCTTAAATAAGACCACTAAAATACATTTCTGATTACTTAACTGGCCATCTTATGTGGGATTTTGGTATGGAGAAAGTAGCTGCCATTTTCTTACAAGATTGCAGTGATTATATCTGAATAGGAAGCTGTGAAGTCATTTAGGGACTGTAAGGTTGCCAAGGGTTTCATATAAATGCAAGTTTGCTGGAGGTAATGTGGTTTCATTTAAGTGCTGCCAAGTGTTTTGCGGTGTCCTAGTTTGGTTCCCAGTCCTTCAGGATTATCCTGGAATTTTCAGAAATTTAGGAATTGAATCTCCAGCAATCCAAGAGAAAAATCATAGCAGCCTTGGGGGTGGGGGAATGTGATTTTTGTCTTTTGTGATCTGTTCTTTTGAATTATAAAGCAAATGGAGCTCAGGACAAAAGACAGGGATCATCAGCTTAATTCCTATAGTGTTATTTTGCTTTTCAATTTGAGAAGACTTATTTAG
Organism: Rhina ancylostomus; assembly: GCA_030265395.1. Taxonomy (NCBI): domain Eukaryota; kingdom Metazoa; phylum Chordata; class Chondrichthyes; order Rhinopristiformes; family Rhinidae; genus Rhina; species Rhina ancylostomus. Next base: position 101,284,465 of record JARFYF010000074.1, read on the forward strand.
GAAAGTTGGAGGTTGGATGTCACATGATGAATGCACCAGAGACACATTCAATGAGAGTTGACAGCCCTCCCTCAGATTGTTCCACTGGACCAGTTGAGGCACATTTGCAGTGGATAACTCCAAAGATTAGTGGACTCCTCAAGGACATGGACAATGGTGCTCAAACACTACTAAGTTACATATGGCAGAAACACGATACAGTTTTAAAGCTTTTAGTATGGCTTAGAGTAACAGGAATTCAAGTGAATAAATAGGTCTAACAACACAAGTACATATTGAACACTATGTAGTCTAGCAGAAGAATCGCAGTCCGAAATCCACTATAAGATAAAATAAGATAAGATATCTGTATTAGTCACATGTACATTGAAACACACAGTGAAATGCATCTTTTCGTAGAGTGTTCTGGGGGCAGCCCGCAAGTGTCGCCACGCTTCCGGCGCCAACATAGCATGCCCACAACTTCCTAACCTATACCTCTTTGGAATGTGGGAGGAAACCGGAGCACCCAGAGGAAACCAACGCAGACATGGGGAAAATGTACAAGCCCCTTACAGGCAGTGGCCAGAATTGAACCCGAGTCGCTGGCGCTGTAAAGCATTACACTAACCACTACACTACTGTGCCTATTTAGTCATGCATTAATTCCAGTGATAGGTTTATGATATTCATGGGTGGCCCTGCTAAGTGTAATTATTTGCAGATAGAGATAGGGAGAACATAACTATTATACACAGCCAGGCTGTCTTTCTTTATGTACAAAATGACTTAGTTCTTATCTTAACTTCAGGGTCCAGCAGTTGAAGTTGAACAGCCGGTTCAGAAAGGACTGTCCAAGAGGGTGTTCGACAGTGAGGAGTGCAGCCTTTCTCAGCTGCTCTCCCAGTTGGACTCTGGTATCTCCCATGACTTTGAGTCGACTGGCACTGAATGCCCATCGACCGGAGAGATGGCCGACAGCAAAAAGCGTCTGTCGGGCATCTCGTCCATCGACTCTGCCTTCTCATCCCAGGGATCCATATCGTTATCATTTGGGAAGGAAACCGGAGGAATTGGTGAGTTTATTAAATTCTACACTTATGCATAGCCAGCCTTCCTGAGCGTCTTCTATTGCAGTATTCAATATTGGTTTATTTTATCCTTTAAAACTTAAGTTTGAGCCCAGCTGAGGGGTGGGAGGGAGGCAGAGTTGATGAGCATATGGGGAGAATAAAATGGGATTAGCACTGGATTGGTACATATAGACTCAATGGACTGAATGGCCTGTTTCCCTGCTGTGTGATTACGATTCTATAACCATAACCCCAGTTGCACAAGATTGCGTTCCCAACCACTCGCAGAAAGCAGTGCATTTAAACACCTTCCAAGGCACGTCAAGGGATCCAAATACACAGTGGCAGAAGGGGGACTGGAGCCGGAGTTAGTGGAAGCTTTCGAGCACTGATATAAGACAAGATACCTTTATTAGTCACATGTGCATTGAAACACACAGTGAACTGCATCTTTTGCGGAGAGTGTTCTGGGGGCAGCCCGCAAGCGTCGCCATGCTTCTGGCGCCAACATAGCATGCCCACAACTTCCTACAGAATAACGAATGGATAGGGAGAGGGAGTTGAAGAGGACACATCTGATTGCAGTGCCTGACAGCAAAAGGCCCGTCTGCCATTATTAACAGAGATGGGGGCTGCTTTCACCTGAGCCAGGACTACGGGTGTTGGCTCAGAGATTGACAAATGGAGCTGCAACAGCCAAATCATTTTGTCTTTAAAAATGTTATTCCATTAGGGAAGATCACTGAGAGTAACTGAGTGCTGAAGTGACCTGTTTTACTTTTCCTCTTCTCACGGCCTATTTATGGCATCTCAGTGCAACAAGGACTGGAGTTGAACCTTTCGGCATGTTTTACTCAGTCCCACTCCCTGAAGTACTTTTGCCCATAAAGCCACCCTGGGTGCTTAAGCTGCAATGTGAACAATCTAAAGAGTAGAAATTATTTATCCTTGTAGCTACCTACCAGGGCAAACTTGGTATTTGCAGGAAATCTGTTTTGCCAAACACCATTACCATTATCAACAGCAGGAGTTTGGCTCTTGCAAGTTTCTTTGCACAATGCACAGTGCAGGCATCAGGACAAAGGGCAACACTCAACGTGACTTTGCAAAGAACAGCCTGCCACTTTGCATCATACAGCTTGAAATGTTTCTAAGCTTCTGTTGTTATTTTGTCATAGCAACAATCTCTATCATTAAACCTTTGCCCTACAACCAAATGGATTCCTACCATCTGAAATAGCTATGGAATGTTAAGTTACTGTGATTTTCCAAATTCATTATCAGTTAAAACTTTGATCATATAATTCAAATCTTTAATCTGGAAGTTTAATGTTTTTATAGTATATTGCTGCATATATGGCTTTGAGAGAATTGCATGATTTTTTCCGCCCATTCATTGCCAATGAATGGGATATTCACCAACTTGCTAGCTTTTCTACTTTCCACTTTTAAAATGGTATGTTTGTGGTGCACTTGTTTGAAAATTCCAGCTTGAGATATAATCATTGGTTGTCTTGTGATCTCATCTTCCTCCAGAGCAATCAGTCTCCAATATACCAAAGAAGAAACTCTATGAAGCCATTGTGTCCGGAGATGTTGGAAAGTTGATGAAGCTCCTGCAGCCTCAAGATGTGGACCTGGTCTTTGATGATGGCATGAGCCTCCTCCACTATGCTGTTCAGCTGGACAATGAGGAAGCTGTCCGCTTGCTGCTGTTGTACAATGCCAACCCAAACGTTGCCAACAAGCGAGGCTCAACACCACTTCACCTGGCCTCAGAGAAGAACCTAAAGGTCATTGTGGAGCTGCTTCTGGGGAAAAAGGCTAACGTAAGTGCCAAGGATGAAGATCAGTGGACTCCCCTCCACTTTGCGGCACAGAGTGGTGAAGAAACCCTCTCGAGGTTACTCCTGGACAGGAATGCTTCCACAAATGAAGTGGACTTTGAGGGTCGGACACCACTCCATGTTGCTTGCCAGCACAGCCATGAAAATGTGGTCCGTGTTCTTCTGAGCCGGGGAGCTAATGTCCAAGCCAAGGGGAAGGACAACTGGACGCCCTTACATTTCGCTGCCTGGCAAGGGCATCACATGATCACAAAGCTTCTCATCAAGCAGGCCAGGGCAAACAAGGAAGGGGTGACAGCTGACGGAAGAACCCCGCTCCACCTGGCAGCCCAGAGGGGCCAGTACAGGGCAGCTCGTATCTTGTTGGAATGCAAGGCTGAGGTGAACAGGAAGACCTCAAGCTGCCAGACGCCTCTTCACCTTGCTGCCGAAAATGGGCACACCAGCACCTCCAGGCTTCTGATCAAGCATGGCGTGGACATCGATGCAACAACAGCGGAGGGGTGGACCTCCCTTCACCTGGCTTCTGATCGTGGTCATCTGCCCACTGTAAAGATGTTGATTGAAGAGAAGGCCAATGTTGAGGTCAGGGCTTCCCTTCAGAGGACAGCTCTGCACTTAGCTGCAGATAAAGGGCACAGTGAAGTGGTGAGGGAGCTGCTTGGCAGTACAGCAAGTATAAACGTTACAGATGATGAAGGGCTTACACCCCTGCACTTAGCATTGAGGTCTGGACATTCCACATCTGTTGAGATTCTCCTGGCTCATGGGGCGGATATTCACTTGCACGGAAGTATGCTTCAGATGCCATTAAGTTTGTCACAGGAAATTGGGAGCAGCTTCCTCGATGATGCCCTTCAGAGCCTGACAGATTTCGATGTAGAAGTATTGTGAAGTGGCCAAAAATCAAGAGCGGTGGCAAACAGCACTAAACCTCCAATCCTGATGAGAAATTACACAGGGTTACCTGAGATGGGGAAATGCTTGAACAGTGGAAGAACTCCATTTAACATAACTGTCCATTGAATGGGCTTTGACAGGAAGTCACCCGAGGAATTTCTGTCAGTACGTTGGATTGTGGAGGACAAGTCAAGAGGAATTTTGTGGACTGAGGCTTTGTGAAACCTTTCCGCACTCCCCAAACACATTCCATTGGGAACTTTAGTGGATGCTGAATCCTTTGTACCCTCAAACTATTTAAGTGCTGAATTGACAGCATGCCAATCAAAATATGCAATCAGTTCTGAAGTGTATTTCTTGCACCAGTCTTATCATTTGCATACATCTTGCTCATGATAATCAATATTGCTGAATGGGATCTCCAAGGCATTAATTTGCAGTGACATTGAGTTTCATAATTTGTGCCAGAGTTGATGTTGCCTTTATGCTGGATCAATACTGTTGAACTCACTTTGGATCTGACTTGCCTTTGAAAGAGCAAGCATACACTTAATGGATGCATTAACTGTTCTAGTCTACGATTAAGTAAGGAGATTATCACCTGACCTATTGAAACAAAAAATGAAAAGCAGCACTTGAGCAGAAGCCTTCATGTACCACATTGAAGATGCACATAAAATGGGATAATGTATTTTTCCATCCCTACATTTGCATATGTTAATTTGTCTCATTTGTCAGTTGTAACATTGTTGTGGTTGATCTGGTATGTTTCACTGAATCTAAATACAACTTGATGTTTTTTCCCTTGGTCCATAAGTAAATTGCTTGTCTGGTAGCATGCAGGAGAATGTGTAGTAAACAAGTCTATTATATCCGAAGCCTTTCCAATATATAATCTTCATTATTGCCAGTGGGAAATGAATCAAATGCCATATTATTTGTACTGTATTGTATTGACCTTTGTGATCATGTACAATTTTACTTCAATCCGATCTTTCCCTATTGTGTTTTGCAATTTTGCTTCATGTAATAGTTTTCAGGAATTTTATATTTAATAAGTATTATAAAGGAAAATGATACCAAAGTGGGAACCCTACGTAGATCTGGGTAATACTATCTGAATAGACTGGCTAACTTGCTTTTTCTTTGTTACACAGTTACTACAAAGGCCATTTCAAATGAAAACTTGTATAAAATCTCCAGTGTTTTGTTTTGCATTAATAGTCCTTTAATATTTTTATCTGTAAGAACAATGAGATTGTTATGATTCTTTTCAGAACCAAAGGAAAAGGGAGAAATGTATTAGGTAGAAGTATACTGTATGTCGTGATCCTTGGACCTGATGTCCTCAACACTCAAAAACTGTGCTGCCATTTACTTTAAAGACTAGTCACAAGTCATAATATTAAACTTGTATGACTATAAAACTTCCCCTTCGGCCAGTGTGCCACAGGTTTTAAGTGCATAAACCAAATTTTAGATCAGCTAAAAGTATACTTATAGAAAATTCACAGCTTATTGCTTCTTATCTAGAGTCAAAAATTTAAATGCATTTGCCAATTTGCAAATTTGCTGCACTATTAATTAATCTTTGGAATGTTTATACCTCTAAGACTATCAAGTCTGTAAGGAATGTGCCTCCAGTTAATCATAACCTCACCTTAGCAGAATAATAAGACAATATACAGGGTGTAAAGCCTGTCTGTTGGCAAAGAAATGTTTGTGGAGGAGGATGTTATCAAGAAGTTCCAAAACTCATTGAGGAAGTATCTGTGCCTCTTTAAAGGTGAACTTTAGCCTGAATGTTTCCAAGTTAGTGATGATAATTCAATACAACCTTGTGTTAACCCGAGCAAATGAAAAGAATGTCCCTCTGCAGTAGCCTGTACCTCCTGATTGGCTGACTTCATATGCAATACTCCACTGACTGTGGATGTTACACACAGTGACTGAAGTACTGACTTTCCTTTTCCACACGTAGCTGTGTTGATGGAGATTTGATGGGTAGGAGATGGAGTACTTTATAGGGGTGTAAATAGAAAATACATCAATATTTGGGCCATTGTGCATCATATTTTAAAGTATCTCAAGTGGTGTTGTTGATTTTTCCTTTAATTTTTCAGTTATCTTAATTGCTATGCGATTAATGGAAATATGTACGCTTTAGTACATTTTAGAGGCAATGTTTGCTTTGTACTGTCATAGACCGCTAGTTATTCTCATTGTAACTAACATTGTTATTTCATTAAGACTACTAATAAAACAAAATTAATGATACTCTTGTGGCCATTATATAAGTGATGCAATTAGTTTTTTCTTATTTGTCATGTAATTGATACAGGCCCTGATAATGTGAGGAGTGAAACCAGATTCATTGGACTAGGGAAGGAGGCATGGATGAAGGTGGTGGGGAATAAATTGCAAATTCCCACTTCTAATCATTTATTAAGCTGTTGACACTGGTTGAAGGCAGGACCAAGCCCAGCTGTGATGTCTCTGTGCTCAACGAACAAGTGTTGTAGTATATTTAATATTGGTTGTGGGCAATAGTTGTTGCTTTAAGAAGTGTATCATGTAACTAATTGCTTTCTGGCTGCAACAGTGAATGTAGAAGGTTCCAAAGGTGGTCTGTGAGGTGCCCAAAACAATGTTTGCAAATTATTCAAGCTCCGATTGTCTCTTGTGTATAAGCCTGTACATTTTGTAATGGATTTCATTAGAAATCAAGACCACACTGAAAATACATTTTTTTATAACTGTTTCAACAATCACTTTTAAAAGCTTAAAATGCTGGAAATTCTTAGCAGTTCANNNAGGGGGAGAGAAACATAGTTAACATTTCAGATTGATGACCTTTCATCAGAACTGTGAAAACTTAGAAATCAAATGTGCTTTAGGTGGCAAAGAAGAAGGAACAAAAGGAATATCTGTGAAAATCAGACTGCAGATGCTGGAATTCTGAAATCAAAACAGAAAATCCTAGAAGTAGCAGGACTTCAGCTTCCACTTTGACCTATCCGTCTGTAGCCTCCGACACTGTTACAGCAAGTCTCAATGCAAGCTTGAGGAACAACACCTCATCTTCTATCCAGGCATATTGCAGATTTCATGACACCATGTTGAATTCTCCAGCATTCAAGAACTTGCTTTTTCCTTCTGTCTATATCAGAACTGGAAATTTATGCCGAGTTTTGTTTTGGTTTGGTCCATAGATTTACATTGTACTTATTATGGCTCTAAGAGATATCCTGAAACACCTTGTGACAGAGTGGATGTTGTGTGGTTACTGTTGTTTTTAGCAGCAACAAGTTCTGATAGGTAGCCATGGGACCAATAAGCCATCTGATTTTGGTGGCATTGAATAAGTAAGAATCTCAGTCAGCACATTGGAAGACGTTCCCAGTTGTTTGCTATGACATTGTTTAAGGGGATCGTTACCCAGGTCATATAGAGATGGTCCCTGATAACCACTCATCCTTAGATATGTAAACAGGGCCACTCTTGCGCAGTAATCCATTGGCATATCAGCCAGGTTGGCACAGTCCATTTCTGGAGTGAGTTTGAATCCACGCCATTCCAATGCAAATGAGTATATATCAATCTGAGTCAAGTTGACATACGTAGAAATCTACCGGACTGCAAATTCTTGAAAAAATTGTCGCTGGTGTAGCAATGCAATAGGATACTGTTACTGGACTAGCATACATTGGTGTGGACCATTGATCCAGAGATACACGTTTGAATCGCACCGAGGCAGCAGGGGAATTTAAACTTAAGTAATTAAATCTGGAATTAAACCAAAATCTAGTATCGGTAATGGTAACCACTAAACAAATTGTACCTAAAAACATACTCAGATCCTTAACATCCTTCAGAAAAGGAAATATGCTGTTCTTATTCAGTCTGGTTTAAATGTGGCTGGACCCACTGAGTAGTTGACATTTAAATGCTTTGGAGTCATGGGCAATAAAGACAAATATTGCCGATACCATCCAAATACCCAAATAAAAGGTACACTTTCTTTCCTTTCTTTCTGCTGCCACAAAACAACAAATTTCACTTCAAATAAGTCAGTGATAATAAACCTGATTCTGATTCATTTTTTGGCTTAGACAACTAGCAGCCTTTTGCATCAGACTGAAAAGCTGGACATCAGCGATTTAGCTTGATGTGCGACAAAGCTTTGAGCTGAAAACACTCTTGCCTCTCAGTCAGATTGTTGTGGGCTCATCCACAATAGAGACTGAAGCACAAGAATCTAATCTGGCAATACTGGAGGCTGGCTGCACATCTGGCTGGTAGTACTGTAAGGTTGGCTTCACATCTGGCTGGGAGTACTGAAAGGGTGGCTGCACAACTGGCTGGAAGTACCAGCTGCACATCTGGAGGTGCCACCTGCAAGGTGAAATGTTAAGATGAAGGGCAGTCTACCTCCCCTCAGCAAAAAAATCACATTGCACTTTTTGAAGAAATTAACCCTGGTGTCTCTGCTCAAGATTATGCTCCGAATATCACCTGCTGTCTGACAGGCCTTGCTGTGCTGAACAGATATTCTTACATTGCAGAGCTACACACTGGTTCTGTTAGAGGTGACTACGCTTCCTGATACTTGAGTGAAGGGTGTTTGATTGGAATCTTACTCAGGACCATTACAACTGTGGCTTGGTGGATGCTTCATTGGTTGTAATGGAGTTTGGATCATCCTCATGTTATGCAAGGCACTATAAAAATGCAGGTCATTTTATGCATGTACAGAACTGATGTCACAGAAAATATTCTGCTCGTGAATTTATTTACTTCCAGTAAACTTGTACACAGTGGCTTATATGTGCTTTATTTTATCCATTACTGGATGTGGATGCTTCGGGCAAGGCCAACAGTTTTTGCCGATAATAGTCAATGATGGTGAGCCCCCATTTTGAATTGTTAGCAAACTTCCAGTTCAGGTACTCCCATGGTGTTGGTGAATAGGGATTTCAAGAATTTGGACCCAGAGACAATGAAAGAATGACAATAAGTTTCCAAATGTAGATTGTATATGATTGGAGGGTACTCCACAATTGGTGGTTTTTCCAGTAACCTGTTGCTTTGCCCTGGCTGGTAGAGGTCACAGGTTTGGGAAGTGCTGTCAGAGTAGCCTCGGCATTCATTCCAGTGCCAATGGTACACAGAGGAGCTGTTTTTGCCAAGGATAGAAGGAGTGAAAGTTCGGGGCGCTGAATGGGGCTCCAATCAAGCTGGCTGGTTTGATGTGGATATTGCTTCTCGAGTGTTAGTGAAGCTGCATGTACCAATCAGGTAATTAGTTAGAAATCAAAGGAATCATAACCTTCATGTTGCCTGAGTCTGACATTTACCACAGCCTGTGTTATCTGAGTCGGCTTTGATTGATTTGCCTGACCTTTGTTCTTTACAGTCATGCAAAGCAAAATGGTTTATCAAAAAGCAGAGTGGTATTTCAATGAACTTATACTTCTGTGCTACGTTAATGCTTAATCCTGTCAGTAAAAAAATAACTCTTATAGCAGGTTGTTGACCTGAATCACCAGCTCTCTTCACAGATGCAGCTGGGGCTTTCTGTGAAGCTTTTATTCAGCTATCCAGCAGCTTCAGTCTTTTGCTTTAAGTTTATAAGTAGCATGCGATCTGTTATTCCATGCCAGCTATCTCACGGCTATTTGGCTCATAGGGTCCATATAGCACACAAACAGGCCTTTGGTTCACCATCAAATATCCAGTTACACTAATCGAATTTTTTTTATTCCAAAATAAACTTTATTCATAATAAAAGACAAACTATATACAATTATAAAACGGTGCAAGCCTTTACATTCTTG
>JARFYF010000074.1:101752826-101764903 GCA_030265395.1 Rhina ancylostomus
TGTACCCTTTGGCAATCTTCAACACTCTCTCCACAACACCACCAATCTTTTTGTTTTGTATTTATTTCCTTGCAACATCAGAGTCCATTTGGACCATGAGATTTATACTGGCACACAGCAAACCCCCCCCCGTTCCCCACTCATTTTCCTGTAATTATCTCCCTTATGCCCATTAATACCCACCACCCTTTTAAAGAAGGGTCAGTTAGCAGTGGTAATTATCTGACCTGTGCGTTGTGGGGATGTGGGAGGAAACTCCTGACCAGAGGGAAAATGTGCAAATTCCACACAGTTTGTAACAGAGGTCAAGATTGAATTGGGGTTGCTGGAGTGGTGAGACCACTATATACTACCTGCAGTACCACAATGCTAAATGTATGCCCTCGGGGGGTTTTCCAGCAGTTCGATTGATTTTCTAAGGTGCTCTGGCAATCTGGCAGATTTTTTGCTGTATGGATTGACTGTAAATATGATCCTAGTTGCTTCAACTAAATGATGGTTACATGATGCCATCTTGTTTGTAATACTGTAAAATACAGAAGCTGAGCTCTCTGGTAGACTTTTTTCACAAAATTATCTCTTTTAAAAATTAGTGGTGCAGAGCACTGAGATGTGGTCATGCAAAATCAGATAATGTTTTGGCATCTTATTCACTCTAAAACACTGGCATAGCCTATAATTTTAAGCAAAGGTTCCAGTAAAAGTTATTGAGCAATGTAGCATTAAAATCCCTTCTGTGGAGCCAGTGCTTCAGGAATGCCCTGCTCTGCAATGTTAGTAACTGCAAAAGGCAGTTGGTCACTGCCTATGTACTGAGAGCTGAGATGTTCTGTAAGGTGCTGGAAAACTGGGCAGGAACTGCACTTGAAGTAGCTGGTAGATCAGGAATGGTTTCTGAGCCTGTCTGTATAGCGCCTGCCTTTCTCTTCCTGTTGATAAGCAAAGTTAAAATCTGCAGCTTGATGTAAGTTGGAGAAAAGCCCGCCTGTGTTGAGCAATCTGACTTGTCTCTCAACAATGTGGGATATTTATCGGGAATCTTGAGCTTTTGATCCCAATTTGCCATTCCTGTGGTGGTGTGCTGGACAAAGTGAACCCATGCACTTTGTAGCCAAGGTTAATGTTGGCTCCAATGAATGATCTGCCAACAGCACAAGTTGTAACATTGTATAAAGCAGTGAGGTTATCACTCATCCCCACCTTCTGCCTCCAACAGAGGTCCAGTCGAGTTTATTGTCATGCATACAATAGAGAGAAATTGCATGTAGCAGCATCGCAGACATATAGGTACAGACAACACACAGGATATAACTTTATACAAAACAGTGAAGAGGGAGAGAGGAAAAATGACTTTTTTTTTGTGGAGTTGAGTCCATGGTTGTGCAAGAGGTGGTCTGTAGTGTTCCGTTGCTGAGGTAGGGTTAGGGTTGTGCAGGTTGGTTCAAGAATCTGATGGTTGTAGGAAAGTAGCTGTTTCTGAACCTGGTGGTGTGGGACTTCAGGCTTCTGTACCTCCTGCCTGAGAGTACCAGAGAGAAGAGGGCATGACCCAGATGGTGGGGATCCTTGATGATAGATGCTGCCTTGAGGCAGCACCTCCTGTAGATGTCAATGGTGGGAGGACTGTGTCCACTACTCTGCAGCCTCTTGTGTTCCTGTGTATTGGAGTTGCTGTACCAGCCCATAGTGCAACCAGTCAGGTTATCGTAGAAGTTGGAGTATTTCGTGGCCTTGAACTTCTAAGAAAGTAGAGGAACTGGCATGCCACCTTCATGATTGCGGTTTATCACTGTGTGTGTGTGTGTGTGTGGAGATGTTAATATGAAATTTGGTAACTGGTGTCCTGTGTTGTTACTTGTTTTTGCAGCTAAACTATATATCAAGACTGATCCATCCAATAGGGATAAGAGGACACCAATTGCGCTCATCAAGCAGGGCTTTGAGCCTCCCTCATTTACTGGCTGGTTCCTGGGCTGGGATTATGATTACTGGAGCGTCGATCCCCTCCAGCGGGCCATGGCTGACCTTGAGGTGGAATAAACTGCCGGGTGCACTGCCTCTACTTCGCACTTTCGCTCTCGCTTTAAGAGGCTTTGGCGAGGGAAAAGTGGGGAAAGGTTTCTTCAGCAACAAGCACTGCTAATTCCTCATGAATTTTTTGTTTCTGCTGTGCAATATTTAGGCCACGCATCGGCACTTGTTAAACAGTATCTTGTGCTTCCCAAATAAAATGACAAGTTTGGAGCAGTTTGGGATCTTGTTTCTGTTGGGTTGGTTTGAACTTGCATTCTATTGATGTGCATTGGTTCTCTTACTCATGACATTATCTAGCACTTTCTGGCCAATCAAGTTTGTTTTATTGCAGTAATGCAGGAAATGCAGTAGCTAATTTGTGAACAGTAAGATTCCATGAACAACAGCAATGAGGAACATTGAGGGCAAATTGGTGGAATGAAGATGATACATTCAATATAATGTTGAGATGGCCTAAATCGCTCTGGCCATTGAAGTGTAGTCACTTCTGATAAGATATCTTTACTTGTCACATGTACATTGAAACACACAGTGAAATGCATACTGGGACTGCCAATTACTCCCTGCAAACAAAGATGAACTGATCTATTTAGACCTTTTTGAGTGAGGAATTAAACCTTCACTGTTTGCAAGGGGTGCAATTGCAGTGGAATTCTTTCCCCACGGGGCAATGATTTAATGCATCACCCAAATGGGATGGTGACAACAACAACTGCAGTGCTCCCTCAATGCTGCACCAGGGTATTGGCCCAGGTTGTCCTGGTGTCTCGGGAATGGATCCTCAACCCAAAGGTGGAGTGTTAGCTACTGGTCCACACGTGACACCATGGATAAACATTTCCAATCTACCAAACTGGGCTCAGCTGCTTGGGTGAGCAATGTCCCAAATGGCAAGAGGTGTTTGGCAAAATACCCCTGTGTGTCCTGAAATTACAAACAGGGAATCGAGATTGACTTATTGTTGATCTTTCTTTCTGGTGCACCTGCCAAGGTGAACCCCAATCTACGCTGAGTTGGCACCATGCTGGGTCATGCTCCCTGTGTTTGGCCTTTACATTCATACATGGTGGGCAGTGATGCTCTCGGGTGGGGGAGAGAAAGCTGGTGAAAATCAAAGCTGAAGATGGTGGAAAGCTGAAATGAGAAGCATAATTGCTCAATGGGTCAGGCAGCACCTGTAGAAAGAAGCAGTCAGTGTTTCTGGACTGAGGCCCCTTTTTGTCAGAGCTCCACTTTGTAACTCCAGAGATTGGTGCATAAGTCCTTGTAAATGGAGTGAGGCTGGGGTGATGCCTAACCTTTTTATCTGACACTTTTTATTACACCATAAACTATTTTGGTGCTTCTCAAGTGTGTAGTCAAATATCTGCCACTGATGGGCACAAGTGCAGATTGGGGTAAATTACTGAAGGTTGAAACAAGACATTGGATTCTGTCTCTGACAGTGACTTCAGTTCAAAAGTGGAACCTGTGGCAGTTTTCCAGTAAGAGAAGATCTCTTTATTAGTCACACGTACATTGAAACCCACAGTGAAATGCATCTTTTGCATAGTTCTGGGGGCAGCCCACAAGTGTCGCCACACTTCCGGTGCCAACATGGCAATGCCCAAAACTTCTAACCTGTATGTCTTTTTGGAATGTGGGAGGAAACCAGAGCACCCAGAGGAAACCCACCCAGACTTGGGGAGAACATACAAATTCCTTACGGACAGTAGCAGGAATTGAACCTGGGTCACTGGCGCTGTAAAGTGTTATGCTAACTGCTACACTACCGAGCCTGCCCTTAGCCTAGGATGTTTGTGCTCCACTAGTGAACTCAGTGTTAAGTCCATCAGTGTGTCACCTTCAGCTTGTGTCTGATATCCACCTTACAATACAAGAGCTTGGAAATCAGGAATGAGCTGACCATGCACTAGGTTATAGAGAACCACCAGGTTGGAACTGCGACTGAAGGTTGGTATGATCCAACTCAACGATTCTGCCTCTTACCTCTTTCCTGGTACAACTGCCAGGTGCCCCCTCTAACGGCAGGAATGAGTGCTACTCTGAACCTACCTGAATATTTTATGATTGGGACACATTGGAATCAGAGAGTCATACAGCATGGAAACTGGCCCTTTAGCGCACTGAGTCCTCTCCAACCATCGAGCAACTACTAATGCTAATCCTTCACTACTAATCTAATTTTATTTTCCCTATGTTCCATCATTTCTCCCCAGATCCCAGCAATCATCCGGACACCAGGTCTACTTTACAAAAGGCAATCTATGTACCAAACTGCATGCCTTTGGGATGTGGAAGGAAACCAGAGCACCTGAAGGAATCCCACGTGGGCAGCACCGGAACTCAGGATTGAACCCAAGTTGCTGGAGCTGTGAGGCAGCAGCTGTGCCAGTGGACATTCCAAAGGACTGGTGGAAGTTGTCCCTGGCTAGAATGCTGTAGCTGAGGAGGGGAACTCTAGCTCATGGCATTCTTTCCATTGGACCATGGAAAGCCAAAAAGGTGTCACAGTGGCCCCGCAGGTCACCTCACAGCTCCAGGGACCCAGGCTCAATCCTGATGTTTGGTGCCATCTGTGTTGAATTTAGTCTCCCTGTGACCACGTGGGTTTTCCCTAGTTCCTCTGGATTCCCCCCACATCCCAAAGACCCGCAGGTTGTTAGGTTAATTGGCCACTGTAAGTACTCCTAGTGTTAGGTTTGTAGGAGTGTTGGGTGGTTACTAGGCAGGTGAGCAAACATGGGTCACAGGGAAGTGGGATTGATGGGTTTGCTCTGAGGGTTGGCATAATGTTGATGGTCCGAATATCTTCTTCCATGCCATGAGCAAATGTGAGATTTATTTGAGGTTTAAATATGATTTCCTCTGCCTATAGAGTTTGAGCTGACTGTGAAATGTTTAAAATAATTTCTGAGGAGAGGCCAGGGAGAAAATTCTTTGCACAGAAAATTGTGGGTTTACTACTGATGGATGAAGACAGAGACTAGAATGTTGAGGGAGAGATTACCATCAGAGGCTGAAGATGTGGCAGTCATTCCAGACTTCTCTTTCAAAGTATCGGTATAGATACAGTGGCCTAATCGACTTTTGCACTGATATGAACACCAATAACAATGATTATTGGTATCTGTAGAAGTGCATTGGTTATTTCAGACAACGTTCTACAAAGAGCATGGGGATGAGTGGTCCATTTTTTTGGTAGTGACAACCAGGGCTAGAATGGCCGGAGGAACTCCCATTTTGTGTCAACTGAGGAAGTGGAACCCGTGCTCACTGAAGCCAAAGAGCAGTCAAATGTGGTTCAATTTAACAACCCAACTCTACCGTAGTGTGCCCAACCACCAACCCGTATTGCCAAGAACTAAGAGTTTCTTGGAATGCCTCTCATCAACAGAATTCCTTCCTGCTCCAAACTCAATCCCAGTCTCTGGATACTGCTGTTGTTGAAGCTAATACTTTGCAATTGGTATAGGCTGAAGCTAGTACGTTATCATTGGTACAGGTTAGCTCAGGCAGTCTCCTTCTCCCTTCCCCCGTCTTGACCTAATTTTACGTGATTAAGTGTTGGTAAGCGTGGTGCATAACCTATGCAAAATGCTAATAGTCCTTGGGGTACAAGAAAGTGAAAGCTACCAGAAAATAGGAGTTCAGTTCATAAGGCTGAATGGAGACATGGTAGTTCAGGAGGGGGATGGGAGGGAGATGGAGAAAGCCATTCATCATTGTATCATGTCTTTGAGACATGTCATTAACAGTCCTTTGATTATCCTTTCTGTACTGCATAAGCAAACTGCCAACCTATTCTGCGCACGTCTTATGGATTTCTACTTATTACTTTTCAGTGCACTGTTTCAAGGCTAGAAAGTCAATTGATTTCTCACAAGGCTTTTTAGAATTAAACAAAGGAATGAAATGGCACAGAAGGAGGCCACTCGGCCATCTAGACTAAGTGCTGCCTTCAACAAAGAGTTATCTGATATGTCCCACGTTCCTAACTCCATCCTCTGCTGCCATGTGTTGTATACTTCCAGTTCCCTCTCATAAATTGCTATTGAACCTGCTTTCTTCAGCCCTACAGGCACTGTATTCCAGGTGATAATAACTCGCTGCAATATTTTTCGTTTATGTTTTGCTCTTACGGAATGAGAGAAGAACACTCATTTTGTTTTTAGCATGATTCTTCTTCTCGCAATGTTGGCCACTATATTTGAGTAATCCCTGGCTGACCCACAGCCACAGGCAGGTCATTCAAAGAGTTGCAGGATCTGGGCTTTGATAACCTCTGGTATACGCTCATGGCATCCACTTGTTATGACCAGAAACTTCCTTGGCAGACCTCACTTCCCTTCGTCATCCCCATTAAACGAATCAAGCATGGCACAGTCATAAGAAAATAATCCTGTGGGCTGGATGATGGGTTTCTACCAGGCTTGTAAAATTGTAACAATTGACATAGGATCATGTGACTGTTGTTTGATAGAAAGGTATTGCCTGAAGTGGTTGAGTAAACCTTTTAGATGAAGTTAGAAACAAAGCACTGTTCTACCATCGAGCTTGTAATCTGCTTGTACCACACTGCTTGCAACCACGAGAATGGACATTGTGTTGTCCCAGCCCATGACAATGGGCATTTTGCACATTGTGTTTTTGGTGGTGGCTTACACAAAACACACTGATCCTTTAATATTTTAACACTTTTTTCTTTTGCCGGAGATTACCTATCTGCTTTTATTATCAAACACAACATTTGAGTTTAGTGACGTGAAGCACCTGAGGATGCTCTCATACATTAATCGTCGAACATTCAGTTGCAATAACAAGAAAGAAAGGAAAATTGCTGTGTTGCACAAAGTCCACAATTCTTTCTTGGGGGATCTCTGTGAATCTGATGCACTAATATACAGAGTGGCATTTAGAGGCATGTAGTGACCTGTGATGTTAGACCTAAAGAGTGTGGGCCAGAGACAGAATGGGCCACTCAGGCAGAAAATGACTTCACAATGTTTGTGAAAACTGTTTCCTTTTTACTTGAAGGGGACCTGACTGAACCAATCCTAGGCCATGGAATCTTGCACATTAAACCTACCAGCTCAATGTATCTGCACTGTGTAATGAATTGATCTGTATGAACGGTATGTAAGACAAGTTTTTCACTGTACAAGTGACAATAATCAACCAATACCTTAGGTACATCATCCTTCAATGAATTAAAAGTCCAGCAACTTCCTTTGGGCCTTTTCCTTGTAACCTAGCATCCCCCAACTTGATTTGCAGATTACCCCCAACCAGATCACAACCATCACCTGAGCCTAAAGCTCTTGCCTTAGTCCCACTTTTAACACCATTTGACACCTGGTCCCACTGCCCCAACCGATAGGTCATCTCCCATTATCCCCACCCATGCTCCCACAGATCCCCCAGCCTCAGCTTTTTATGACCTCCTCTCCTTTCCTTCCTTGATTACTATGTCTTATTCCTGAGATCCTAGCTTTCTGTCCTTCTACTTCCCACCCTCCTCACCTTCCCAATCCTTGCCTATTAAATCCCAGCCTGAGAACCAGACACAATAAGTATCTGATCTTCCTTGTGTGTCCTGCAAGCAAAAGAAAAGTTTTGGTCATTATTGACCACAAAACTTTGCCGCAGCAGACCCTCCAACAAAATGTCCATTAGCCCGGTACACACCATCTTTCTAATCCATGTTTGTAGTTGTTCAATTTCTTGTGTGGCATATATTTGTATATAATTGTAATTTGATCACTGGAAAAATCTCAATGTGCTTTTTAAATGGAAAATCCTGAAATAGTAAATAAGTATTAACTTAAGAAAAACAAGGTAGTAGATTTCCATTAAATATTAAATAAAAGGCTTTAAAGTGGAAACTGGTGAGGAAATTGCAAACCAGAAACTCTGTTACTTTACTAATTTCATTAGATTTAATGGATGGGGTTTAAATAACATGATTCTCCACAATGTAAAATGAATGGCTTTCCCCTCTATCTCCTTTGAAGAGGAAAGCATTAGCAAGTGTATGTGAACTGACGGAGAAAATGGAAGCATAGTCACTGAAGTGTTGCTTCCATTTCTGGATACCCCTGAATAAATAGTCAGTTTAAGAGACACCAGTTTGCTGTAGTTTATATATAAAGGGATTTGATAACAGTTTGAAACTTTTTATCACATGCTTGGACTGCATCCTCTCAGCATATTCAGTTTCTTCATGTGATAGCAATTTTTCCAATCCTTATTAATTAGCGCTGTCTTAAAAGATGGGGCATTGACACTCGTCACTCTGCCTGTAGATGTGAGAGTGACAGCAACGTTTGATCTTCAGTCTAATTGTGTTTCTCCAGCTGCCAGGATGCTCTTTCTGTGGGCTGAATAAGATCCCCTGTCTACCTGTTTAGCAGCAGTTACAGCTGCACTGGGGTTAAAAGACTAAAAGAGACATTTCCACAAAAGTAGGGCAAACCAGTAGGAGAGACTGCAACAATTTCAATGCATCATGTGAGGGACCGTCACCAAAAAGTCATAGCTACAGAGGCACCAACAGTCAACTCAATGGTTCACATCAGTCACCAACATTTCCATTCTCATAATGTGCAGGAGCTCTGGGACACTTCAAGGAAACAAAATAAATCCTCAGAAGCAAACATAATGTATCCAGGTCCATGAATAAATCGTCCTCATTATGCAGTTGTGTGCATGGGATGAAGAACTACAAGTCTGATGTTTGCAGGTATCACAGCTATGTTCTGAAGCTAAAGCTCATCTCCCTTGATTTCACTGGACATTCCAAAGATCACCATTGATCTACTATTGGATTCATTGCCAGATTCACAGAGTAAATCCTAAAGTGAATTAAATGATTATATCCCCAATCTTAATTAATTTGTAGCCTTATTTGTGACTACAGTTTATATTTTTTCTTAAGAGTGGGTTGATATAAAAAGGAAGAACTGTAATACCTGACTCAGCCTATCTGCAAGGCCAGGGCATACTTCTAATGGACTCCTACTGACTGGACCTAGTACTAGACTAGTAAATACTTATTAGACCGACGTCTTGACAAGTAAATATAAATAAATTAACAAACTGCAGCTCTGTCCTTGCACTGGTCCCACCAATCTACAAGGATTTGGAGCAAGTGCCATTGCTTGGTTCATCCAAATGACGCTGTTGGCTGTCAATGGCTAATGAAAGAAGATGAGGTAAAATCTCCATGTCACGTGGAGTTAATCTCTAGTCACTCGATCATTGTTTGCTTGCTGTCCCACTGACCTCTCTGTAACCCTCCTAGATCTCTACAGCAGTTGCAGAATTCCTACAAGCTGGTAGTGGTCCAGCCTACCTGTGACTTGGGGGTCACCTATAACGTGACATGCTGTTGTCAGAGGTCCAATGGATATGGGAGGAGAGGTATTCCTGTTCATTGGCCGTGCAGGTCGCTCTGATCCCTGTGATGTTCAGGAATGTGTGTAGAAACCCCTTGTATCCCTTTTACTGCACTACTGGGATTTTTCTGTCACCCAAATTCTACCTGCAGGAGGTGCCAACCTAACCTAGGAATGGAAGTGAGAGGGTGTGTTCCCATTGTTCCTTCAGTGCAACACTCCAGTGGGCATTCATGGTTCAGTGAAAGCATTGGTATGTTGGATGGGAGTGGAAGAGTTGCCACATTGGTGTCTTGGGAACAGGGTGAAATAAGGAGACACGGCAGTCTCTGCAATGCCAACCAGAGGGCTCTGATGCTACTAGCCAGAGGAGTAGCCATGTTCTTTTTGTTGGCACAAAGGCCCAACGCAATTTTGTCCTGGGACACCGCTTGAGTCATCTGAGGGGCAGGATCATTGAGTAGACCCCTCACATTGGCTGTCCAGTATACAGGCAACGGGAAGCCAAAATGGAACGACACCCCCAATATCCGTTGGTCTGTACATGTTATCACTCCAGACTGGTTGGGTGAATGGTTGGTAGTGCTCTGTGGAGGACTGACTGTAAATGATATACATTCGTAACTCTTGTGATGTTTCTAAATCCTGGAACAATCAGTTCCTCCAGATGCCTGCTGGTGTCTGGTACAGCAGCACTTGTTTATCTTGGTTGTGGTTCAGTGCGTCATGCTGTGCATTCTTGAAATCCAGATTCCAGATGGCCCTGGTTTATCTGTGTAGAGAAGGGTCGATATCACTGGTGCATTGCAAAGCATTCATTGTCAATTTCTGCAGTGATTTGCATATCAATGTATGAACAATCACCCACTGCAAGACAATGCAGTCCTGTTGTCCTGTTATAGTGATAGATGCCAGCAGTATGACTGAGCAGAATATGAAAGGACCAGGACAAAACCCTCACCTGAATCAATATAGAAGCCCATGCCATATCTCCCCATCCAAATTTTTTGCTGAGAACTGAGGCACACTATTCTTAGCAGTTGCCAGTTAATTCTCGGGAACTGAATGCAATCTTTTCATTTGCACAACATAAGAGTCATACAGTGTGGATAGAGGCCCTTTGGCCCAGCATGTTCATGCTGACCATCGGGTACTATCAACACTATTCCCATTTACCAGCACTTGGTCCGTAGCCCACTATACCCTGACGATTCACATACTCATCCACATGCTTCTTTACTGTTATCGGAGTATCAGTGTCTGCTGCCTTCTCGGGCAATGCATTCCAGACTGCAACCCCCCCCACCAGATCCCATGATTAACCCTCTTGGCCTCCCAGATGGTGACTGGGTTTGTAGCACTGAATTTTGATCCAACTTGTGCCAGCATCCTGGTCAACAGGTGCATATCTGATCAGCGGTCATCCCCTCATTTCAGGGGCTGGCAACTGATTTCGATGCCTCTCACTTATTTGAACCCTACCAGACAGAAGTTGCTTGTGCTTTTTGTGATATTATTTAAATTTATGAAGCTATTTGGAAAGACTGTAGGAATAATTCCTGTTGTGAGGGATTCCAAAAACCAAGGCCGCAAATATGAAATCATTATTAAGGATGGAACTTGGGAGTGAGAGAATGTGGAAGCTACTGGCACAGGGAGTTGTTCGGGACAACTGCAGTTGTATTCAAAGGAGGGCTGGAGAGATGCATAGACTAAGTGCATAGTATCATGCCATTTAAGATAAGGTAAATGGCGTAGGATGTTGCTGGACTAATAGCCAGAGTTCTGCACCCTGCTCCAGAGACACAAGTTTGAATCCCTCCACAACTGCTGGGAAATTTAAATTCTGTTTCTTTTTTAAAAAAGAGCTAGTTTCAGAAAAGGAAACCATGAAACATCCACATTGTCATTAAAACTCATCTGGTTCACTACTGTGCTTCAGGCTTGCCCAGTTTGACCTATATGTAACTCCTGGTTGACTCTCAATGGCTTTCAATGGCTTCTGGATCAACTGGGGAATGTTAATAAATGTCCACTGAGTCCACAGTGACCATTGATTAAAAAAGGCAATGGTTATTTGGCTAGGATGTTCTGACAACACCTCCCAACCCCACAATCTCTATCTCCATAAAGTACAAAGGTAGTAGATGTATGGGAACACCACTGCATGCCGGTTCCTGTTCAAATTACACACCATTGTGATCTGGAAGCATATTGTTGGACCTTCATTGTTGCTGGGTCTAACTCATGGAACTCCTTCCCAACAGCACTGTGTGTCATGGTTCTGAGTACTGGCCTTCAATTTGGCTTTTTTACTGATGCCTTGTTGTCCAGCACATGATTCCATGCTTGACTGATTACATAATGACACACACCTGAGCCCCATCAGGGGGCCTTGTGTTACGGACTAGGTTACTATTATTGAAGGTCCCTTTAAGATTTTGTGTGTGTGTGTGTGTGTGTGTGTGTGGCGTGCTTACATCAACAGAATTGGCCACAACTGTTTTCTTCACAAAACAAAGGCTTCAACGTGTCTGCCACACTCTAGAGCATCCATGCCGTGGCCGTTCACCCCAACTACCTGTTTTCCTCCACAGGTTACCGACAAAGTGAACTCCACCAGATTACTCTCAACAATCCATACGT
>JARFYF010000074.1:101785819-101796183 GCA_030265395.1 Rhina ancylostomus
ATATAGACTGTATATACTATATATACAGTGTATATATACTGCAGTAAGTCCATCTGTCAAGGTCTGGGACATGTATCTGAAGTACCTCAATAACTGTCCATTGAAGTGGAGCAGAATGATGTTGGGTAAGTATGCAGGAGGAAGATTTTGAGTAATGGGGGAGCTGAACTATTGGGTGTCTGGGAGAGATGAATGGGTCCAGTTAGGGGCTGTAACCATTGGAGTAGACTGAATTAAGTCACTCAGGTTAAAAGATCATGTTGATGGATGATGAGGGAATCTAGAGACCACTCCTATTTTGGGGTTCTCTGGGTCTGTCCAACCAAACCATTGGCTTGGTGGGTCTGGGAGTCACCGGGGAGTCTCCAGGTCGCAGACACTAGCAGACCCATCTTAGAGGCTACAGCTGAACAAGAGAGCTTTGGAGAAGAGAATTCAATGACTACAATGCAATACCTGCAAATAGTGAGGGAAAGCACAATCTGGGGTGAGAGTGCAGTAAGTACAGGCAGCTTCCCATACCCCCCCCCCCCCCAACATGTGCAGGTACAGTGACCTGGTACAGGCAGTAATGTTCCTGCACCAATGTAGGTGGAACTTGACAACAGTCCATGCGACAGAGAATGTGAAGCTTGGGCTCTAAAGTAATCCCGGCAGTTAAATGGGAGATCATCCCTGGAGGAGACTGGATAGCAGTTTGGCCAAAGCGTCCATGCATAACATATTGAGATAACTGAAGGGAAATCATTCAACATGGAGCCAAGGTGAAGCAGATGGCAGTGCATGGAACGGGATATCTCCAGGAGTGCATTTACAACAAGAGGGCTCACTCAGAAACATAAAGGCCAACATGAAGTCATTCTTTGAGAGTCACGGATTTGTATTGAAGTGTGTTTGGTTGTCAGACAGTAAAGGCTGGCCTTGTGTCTGTTCCACTGCAGATCGATTGAAGCATGATGATGGTGAAATATGAGGGCAGAAGGTGTCCAATAGAGGAGGGTCTGCAGGGGGCAACCAAGTGTTCGGGAAACAGACCAAGCAAAGCAACAAGCTGGTCAGAGAATAAGATCTGGATGAGGTGCTGGTGGACAGACATTCCAAGTCCAAGGCAAGAGGATGACAGCCTGTTATAAGTAGTCCTAGTCGATGGTGTCAGTATCTTGGCTATCTTAGAACACAGGACTGTTCTCGAACTGCAGAGGCAAGCGGTTCAGAGGAAGAATCTGTTTGAACAACACAGAAGTCGCACAAGTAATAGGGCAGCAGCCGGGGCATTACAGAGTCTACAAAGCAGGAAACAAAGGCTCGGCATAAGATGCTGCAGTGAGTTGATAGTTATTGGGTCCAGCAAAGTTGATGCAAATAGAGCAGTTGTACAAGTTCTGGAGAAGAGCTCAGTGTGCATAACACACGTTATATTTACAGAATTGTGAATGGACTGGCACAGGTTGAGTTGGGTGTTTTGAGCGGGGACTGCGCTGCAATATGGAAACAGTTCTAAAGCTCTGAAGATCCCTTAAAGGATGTCACAGCAGGTATGGACATCATAATGTCAGTCCAGTATATTATAACCAGGGCACAACAGGACAGACTGAAAATAGTCATAACATAGGAGAAAACCTTGGAGATAATCCAAAAAAGGGAAAGTCAATTGCAATGATTTTTGTGACTTCAGAAGGAGGTAGCACAAAAGAGGAATAGTCTCGTGTTTACAGGAAATCTGGTGGGGATCAGAATGCAAGACGGTGTGAAAGCAAATGCATAAGGATGGAAAATTTTAAAAAGCCATCAGATAATTGCAGCTGAGTTCATGGTATCCAGTAAAGTATCAAACACAGTCCCTAACTGTAAGCAAGATCATTGCTAAACATGGTCATGGGAATCTGGTTTCTCTTCACCGAGAGCTGTTATTGTGCCATTCTTTTTCATTCCCACTGCAGTTTGTGGTCGCAGTCACATAACGTTTGACCCTCTGACCTCTCCTGCACTTTGCTGTGACTTTCACTCTCCGCAGAGAGACTTTCTTACACTGCCAATATTTGACTCAACCGGGAAGGAATGTTTATGCTGCACAATAGTTTGCAATAATAAAAGAGCTTTAGTCCCTACATTAAAATCATTGACCTTGAAATTATTCTGAGTGAACATAATGAATGCTTAACAGATACTGCAGGAATTGCATCTCTCTGGTACTTCAATACAGACTGTAAGAAGCTTAAAGTAATAGGTGAACACTACAATTAAATAATGGACGTAAGTATTTACAGCAAATAGATGAAGCATCTTTACATCCCTATTAGTGAAGCATGGTGTCAAGGTCAGTGCATCATTTTTATTTCCACTGTCAATCTCTTCAAAGTGAGCTTATTTCATTGGACAAACACAGATGTGGGCATCAATGATGGGGACAGAATTCATTGCCCATCCCTAATTGCCCTTGAACTGAGTGACTTGCTGTGCCATTTTAGAGGACAGTTCTGTTCAATGACATTGCTGCAGGGCTGGAGTTGCATAGACAAGACTGGATAAGGTCAACAGGTTTCCTTCCCTGAAGTGCATTAGTGAACAAGATGTCTTTTTAGTACAATCCACTAGCTTCATGGTCAGCCAGAGTGCATTGAATCCTCTTTATAAACAGTGAGCATGGCCATGACCTGGTATAAAGGGAAACCAATATTTTACTTACATGAAGCAAATTTACTAGAGGCAGACACACAGTCTTTGTTAGTTTCACCATATCAGAATTCCCTCTGGAAATTCCAGGTGCAAGGAATTAACACTGAACAATTCCATAGCAATTATGGATGGTGTTACATATTTCATCACAATGCCGATACCAGCCCTTCATTTCCCAATTACTCTACACTAATATAATTAACTATATTTAGCTAGCCTCAGAAATCTGTTTCTATCTATAAGTAAATATCTTATGCATGCAAACCGTGATCTTATCACTAGGTCCACAGCAAACTCACCTCTGTGCAGACTGGTGTTAAGCAAGACTGTGTCATCAACCCAGTACTTTTCTCAATTCCTCTTAATGCAGTACTGCATCTTGCCACAAATAAGCTTCAGGTTGGATTGGAGATAATCTATCGGACAAACGGGAAAATATTCAAACTCCATTGTCCTCACTCCAGAATGAAGGTCACTCCAATGTAAATCATTGTGCTACACATAATGCTTGCACCTATTTACATTTGGAGGTTAATCTCGAAATCATTGTCAACTCTGTCTAAGGAAAAGAGATCAAGGCCTTAGATCCAGCACTAAGTTCATGGTCTACCAGGCAGCAGTGATCCCACCCTCCTGCACACTTTGGAGGCATGTACCACTTACGCTAAGCACATTTTAGCACTGGATAGGTGCCACAAGCACTGTCTCTGCAAAAGTCCACTAAATCCACTGGTGAGATAAGCAAACCAACATCAATGTCCCCTCCCAGGTAAACATCTATGGCATGGAAGCTCTAATTACACCCAAGTCAGCTCTGATATGCAGTCATCCCCTGAAAAGGGAATCTACTCCAAGCTTCATCACAGCCAGAGATTCCCAGGATGACTGAGGAAACGATTCAAGGATGTTCTCATTGTCTCTGACATCACTTGAAGCTTATACTATTTTTGGATCTGGTACTCAGAGATGTTTTATGACATTTTATGGGATTTGTGTGGGATGAGTACACATGTCCTCCCCAGGTTACAGCAGGGTTCCTTAACCTGAACAGTTCGCAAGTCGGAAATGCGGCCACGAACCAAGTTGCCACCCGGCAGAAGATGTCTGCAGCCCCGCAGCAGCTGGCAAATCCATTCTGCTGGTCTCCCAAGCGCTCATTGGTATGTACAGGCTATACATAAGTTGGGTGTTCGTAAACTGGGGAAGACCTGTAAATGTGTGCTTGGTGGTCAGCATGGACTGAACAGGCCAACGGACCAGTTTCTGTGCCCTATGACTCTATGATATTGAAAACTATTAAAAAGCATATTTTAAAAATTAACTAAAAACTCTAAAAAAAAATTTATAAATCATTAAAGTCATTAAACTAAAGCAAAATAATTAAAAAATAGCTTCCCTTCCTTTTAACTTGTAAATCCACATTCTTACAATCCCCTTTGAAAATCATGTGATGTGGGACCCTGCACCCACTGTAATCTGGTGCAGGATCCAAGAGTGGATTACCCCAGTGTAATGCTAGACAACATCATGTCTGCCCTTGGACTCCAAGCTCATAATTCCATAATTTCCACATTTTACAATGTACAAACAGAAACACCAAATCTACTGCTATTTAAATGAGGAAGGGAGGCACTGGCTGTTAATGACACTCACCTGAGCCCCATCAGGAGCCTAGCATAAGTACCTGTGTTTCTCTGGCACTAGTTGCCAGAGTATTGGTCTGCCTTTGGGTACTTTGGCTCCTAGTTGCTTAGAGTGGTTTACTCTAGCATAGTCCTGTGTTCTCTATTCATTTTTGAAGATCCAGTTCATGTCAGAATTCCTCTTTAGATCTCCAAGGCAAGATTCCTTCCAGTTGCTGCCTGTGTTTTTCCTGAGGAAGTATCCTGACTCCAGTCTTGTTTCGGTATGCTGCATTTGGGTTCTCTGTGAGCTTGCTCTTTGCTCAACATTATGACAACAAGAGGGCATAGGTTTAAGGTGAGAGGGGAAAGACTCCAAGGGGGCCTGAGGGCCATGTTTTTCCACACAGAGGGTGGTTAGTATATGGAACGAGCTGCCAGTGGAAGTGATAGAGGTGATTACAATTACAACGTTTAAGCAACATTTGGACAGGTACATTGATAGGAAAGGTTTAGAGGGGTATGCACCAAGTGTATGCAAATAGAACGAGCTCAGGTGGGCACCTTGGTCAGCATGGATGAGTTGGGCTGAATGGCCTGTTCCCATGCTGTATGACTCCATTGCAGGCTTCCTCAAAGTGCAGGCATTTCTGGAGAGCAATCATGTCCTTGCAGAGATCTCCCACCAGGAATGCATTGCCCATGCCTCTGATGACACAGAATTAGGTTAGCATTGAAACCATGGCAATCAGGGGGGGAAAAAAAGAAGCAATTTCTAACAAGGAATTCTGCTGTATTGATCCCAGCAATTCAGCCTTTAAAAGACAGATTCATTTAAAATTGGCCAATATTGCAGACCCAACAATATATGGACCAGTCAATAAAAGCTCGGCTTTTTCCATTAGTTCCTCAGTAGATGCTTAGTCTGTCGGGGGGAGAAAAAACTTTTGTACAGGAAAAAAAACTTCTAATGCTGCTTTGCAGAATCATTCCTGACAACATAATCCCTTTAATTGATCCGCTGCAGATATTTATTGTAACTGAGGTCCAGTGGTAATGCGGTCAGCAAACAAAATTGAGTTTGATTTAATGGAGGTCATAATCTCTTGCCTGTGATTGAGCGCTATAAATATGACCTACATTTAAGCTCCTTGAGGAAATATTTTAAACAAGCATGTGTCAAGGCAAGCCTTTAAGGCCTTAAATGCCAGAGGTCAGCAAAGCTGCTGGCATATATTGTAAAAGGTTAGAAGCTCATAAGAGTGATTGGTAATTGTTCTATTATTATTATTATTATTATTGATGCATTTTATTCAATTAGCATGGGCTGAAGGTTGTGTTAATTTTCTTAAAAAATGCAAGCTCTAAATTTAAAACTGTCTACATTTTTAAAGAGATAACATACCTTTGGGACCATTAAAATGGACATTAGGAAAACATTTAAGGGACTTTTCTTTTAAATGTTGGTTTGCTCTCCAAATGTAGGCTTGGCCACATCTTCCAGCTTGAACATGCCAAACCAACCACTGAGGATGTTGTTGAATGAGATGAGGGGGGAAGGCCCACATTAACTCTCTCCTCCCTTCTCCAGCTCAAAAGTTTTGGGTTGTGGCAGAGCAGCCCATTTTTGTGTCAGGTACAAAGTAAGATGTGTGATGGGCTGAATGAATACATGTATATTACAAGTAGGGGACAAGCATTTGGAAACGTCATTCATATAATGTGTCTGGATTATTAGATCTGTTGTAGCAATAGAGGCAAGACGAACAAAAACAGAGAGGTAATGTTGAACCTTTATAAAACATTGTTTAAGCCAGAGCTCGAGTATTGCATCTAATTCTAGTCACCAGACTTCGGGAAGAATGTGAAGATGTTGGAGAGGGACAGAAGAGGTTCACTGGAATGTTTCCAGGAATGAAGAATTTCAGCTATGAAGTTACACTGGAGAACCTGTGGCTATTCCCCTTGGATCAATGAAGATTGTGAGGAGATTTAACAAAGGGTGCAAGATCTTGATGGGTTCCTTTTTGGTAGACAGTTCAGGGACCAGAAACCATAGATTTGAAGTGAGGGGCAAGGGACATGGGGGATGTGAGGAATAAGTTCTTTACAATGAAAGCTTTGATGAACTCACTGTCTGTGAAGGTGCTTGAAAGAGTCAATCTAGGTTTTCAAAAGGGAATTGGATAGACACTGAATGGAAAATAATTTACATGGTTACAGAGAAAGAGTGGCGAATGGGATATACTGGATTGATGTTAACATTGACCCAGTGCATTGAATAGCCCCCTGCTATGCTGCATGAGAACATGGTTTTAAGGCATTAATTGTTCAGTGTGCTTTGGAGACATTTACACTGAAACCTTTTTATTGAGGCCTGGACATTCTCTGGGAGCTCATGGGGCAGCTCATTGCCAGAGCTGCGCCCAAGCAATGTACTCAAACAGATGACACCGAATAAACATCAGTACACATAGTAAGGATGTCACAGCAATAAGCTCGGAAAGAGCTGACTTATAAAAGGCTGCATCGTCTTCACAACACAATCTTCACTCTGTAGACAGAACATTCTGGGAGAGTATGTTCAAATTTGGGATTTGTGATCTCAGCCAGTTTGCCAGAGAACAATATTGTTTTGTTTCAATTATAAAAAGTGTCTTTGTTACTTTTATAAAAAGTGTCACTGTTAACTCCAAAGTATTAGGAGGTTGCAATCCTTGTTTGGATGTTGGGGTCGGTGGACTTGCAAGCAGTGATCCAATTGGCGATCTCTGAAACCAACTTGACCTCCCCTGATCCCAGGGATCCTGCTTATTCATCCTCGGTTGTGAACATTTCTGGGAAGCCCTGAGTTTATTGCCTATCAGTAATTGCCCGGAATTTGCTTGTCCATTTCAGAGGGTGGCCAGGAGTCAACCATATTGCCAAGTTTAGTCCTTCTTGAAGTGGCTTGGGCATGTATCACCATCACTTGTCATTGACTTTATCCTTAGCAGTTTCTCTGCAGCTTCTTTTGTATGTGCATCATGTCCAAGAGCCTGCCAGACTGCCATTTGATTGTATACTCAGCAGCTGAGTGACCAGGAGCAGCAACTAACAGAAAGCACTCGCCTTCTTCTGTCTTTATTGCACTGTGTTTGGGTAAATCCTTAAATTATTTTATATCTATATCACTGGTATTGTTTCCATTCCCTGTTGCCTGTGATAGGCATCACTACCTGACTAAAAGCCTATGTATTATTTTGTATGGGTTTCAGGTCCATGGTAGCTGAATTGCAAAGAGCAATCAATACAATGTTAGCAGAGCCACTCTGTGAATCTTATTTCATATTGGATGTCAAAATTGGTTGTCCCCAGCAGACTGTCCGTGTGAATATTTCTTTAATTATGTAATGACCAGCAGAATGTATTAGATTCTGCCTCAGTCATGACTGGTAACACACTAAGTAAAGGGGAACATGAGCTGGGTCCCTTGGAATTTGGTGCCTGCGAGTACATAGTCATGCAGAGCAGATCTAGGTAACCAAAGACAAGGTGGCAGTAGTGAAGGCACCTACCCATGTGCCAGGAGTGTCAGCATTCAGAGGGTTTATGCAAAATCAATTGAGTATAATTGAAACCCTATCTAAATATGATGCATAAATGCCCCCTATAAATCTAAATATGATACCACCAAAACTGGGTGCCAGCATGGTTTGTGGAAGAATGCAGAGAGGGCTCAGAGGGATATAGATGGGCTTAGTGAATGGGTGAGGATGTGGAATACAATGTGGAAAAATGTGCAGTCATCCAGTTAGATGGAAAAGTGTTTTTTTTTAAATGGTGAGAGTATTGAAAGGTGTTGGTGTTCAGAGGGACCTGTGTTTCCTTGAATACAAGTCACTGAAGGTTAATATGCAGTTACAATTAGCAAGAAGGAACACAAATGCTATATTGGCCTTTTATTGAAAGAGGATTTGGGTATAAATGTAAAGATATCTTACTGCGATTAAATGGGGCCCTGGTGAGACCATAGTTGGAATATTGTATGCAGGCCTTGTCTTATTACCCAAATAGAGGGGATGCTGTGAAGGTTCACCATGTTGATTCCTGGAATGGCAGGTTTGTTGTATGAAGAGGGATAAGGCATTCTCTTGAGTTTGCATTCTCTTGAGTTTAGAAGAATAGATAGGATGCAAAGCTTGGCTGAGAAGTGGCAAATGGAGTTCAACCCAGATGTGTGAAGTGGTTCATTTTGGTAGGTCAAATATGATGGTAGAATATAGTATTAATGGTAAGAATCTTGGCAGTGTGGAGGATCTGAGGAATCTTGGGGTCTGAGTCCATAGGGCGCTCAAAGCAGCTACATAGGTTGACTCTGTGTTTAAGAAGGCATACGGTGTATTGTCCTTCATCAATCGTGGAATTGAATTTAGGGAAAATTGAAATTACCTCATTCTTTTCTTATAACCTTGAGATTTGCCACAAATTGGCTGCCTTAATTCACACCAAGTATCTCCTTCCTTGGACAGGCAGTCCAGATGTGTACTCAATATTCCAGATGAGGTCCACCAGGACACTATATAATTTCAGCAAGACCTCTTTACTTTTCCACACAAATTTTCTTTCAGTAAAAGGCCACAGGGTAAGTTACTTTTGCCTTTTGTATTTCCTTCTCAGACACTGTGACCTTGGCCAATATTCTCAAGCAAGTGAGAATATGTGGGCGAGAGAGGGAAGAGGTCACCTTAAAAAGCTGCTGACTCTTGCTGGATTACATTGGGCAGTCTGTTACTAGTACAGTTCTATAAGCTCCAGCAACATATGAGCTGGGGTTGCATGCTGTGGAGACCTTTACTGCTGTGTTAACTTTTACTGGCAAGCATGGTGAATCTCTGCTGCTCAGAGCTGTCAAGTTAGCCAGATCAGCAGGGCTGAATACGAGAGAGAAAAATCAATAAATCTATGAATTAATAATGTGGCTGCCACAGAGAATCATGGGTAAACTAGATGAAGTATGTGTGTTTCTGGATTTAACTCCTTAATCTCTTGTGCTCTGTTTTATCCCAGTACTCAAATGTTTGTGCATTTGTGCCGTGCTTTAGCAACATTTTTTTTTGAAGAAATCGTTCTATGTTTTACAATAGTGGTGATTCAGTGGTTAAATTACCAGACTAGGAATCCAGAGGCCCATTTTAACAATCCAGAGAGCTTCCTGTGTTCAAATCCCTCCATTTCAGCTGTTGAATTTAAATTCAATTAACAATCTGGAATTATAAGAAGAATTAGTCGTTAGCAATGTGACTAGGCTACTACCCAATTTTCATTCACCAATATTCTCTGGGAGGAAATTTACCATCTTTGCCCAGTCTGGCTGATATGTCACTCTCGAGTCATTAATGTGGTTGACTCTGAAATAACCTCGCAAGCCCGTCGATTCAAGGGTAGTTAGGAATGGAAACATTTGACCCAGATGGCCATTCCTAGTGACGTTGGAATTGGTTTATTATTGTCACTTGTACTGAGGTACAGTGAAAAACTTGTCTTGCATATCGTTCATACAGATCAATTCATTACACAATGCATTGAAGTAGCATAAGCTAAAACAATACAGAATGCAGAATAAAATGTCACAGCCACAAAGAAAGTGCAGTGCACGTAGACATTAAGGTGTAAAGTCATAGTGAGGTAGATTGTGGAGACAAGGATCCATCCTTTTGTACTGGAGAACCATTCACTAATCTTATAACAGCAGGATAGAAGCTGTCCTTGAGCCTGGTGGTTCATGTTTTCAGGCTTTTGTATCTTCTGCCCAATGGGAGGGGGAGAAGAGAGAATGTCTGGGGTGGGGTCTTTGATTATGCCGGCTGTTTTACTGAGGCAGTGAGAAGTGTAGATAGCCTATGAAGGGGAGGCTGGTTTCCGTGATGTGCTGGGCTGTGCCCACAACTCTCTGCAATTTCTTGCGGTCCCAGGCAGAGCAGTTACCATACCAAGCTGTGATACATTCAGATAGGATGCTTTCTGTAGTGCTTCGATAGAAGTTGGTGAGTGTCAAAGGGGACATGCCAAACTTTAGCCTCCTGA
>JARFYF010000074.1:101976534-101987543 GCA_030265395.1 Rhina ancylostomus
CTTTGGAGAAGCCCATTGCTGAGGTAACTACTATGGGTAATCCATGGCTTAGAAGTGAGAAGGGAAAGACTTAAAGAGGATCTGAGGGGCAGGTTTTTCATGCTGAGGGTGGTGGGTATATGGAGCAAGCTGCCAGAGGAGGTGGTAGAGGCAGGGACAAATACAACATTTATAAAACATTTGGACAGGTTTGAAGGGATATTAGTCAAGCACAGGCAAATGGGATTAGTTTAGATAGACATCTTGGTTGGCATGGATGAGTTGGGCTGAAGGGCCTGCTTCCCTGCTGCACAGTTCTATGAAGGAGGATAGTGATCACTACTCCCCTGTGGACCATGAGCTTTGCACCATGTTTAAGATCTTGGTCTTCAAACAACCTTTTCTTGAAACAATGGAAGATTGTGCTGGTTTATTGAAGGGAAAGGTGAATTTCATCATCCATGCCTGCCTTGGAAGTGGTTCCCGAGATCTGGGAACTGGTCCACGTTTTGCAGGGTCTTATCATAGACTTTTATTGTTAGAGGATAGCACTGGGGGGCAAGTTGGAAGACACCTTTATTGAGTGAATGTTCAATGTAATCCCATTCTCGTGAGTACTTCAATGAATGAGTTGTCAATGACTTGGAGCTCTGCCTCTGATGTGCATATATTTAAGCGTCATCTACATACTGGAGATTGATGATTTAGTACTGTCTGTTGGAATGGGGTGTGCTACAAGCATAGTAAAAGGCCTCTCAGCTCATGAATTTCATTTGATTGTTCACGATTTATGGGCGTCAATGCCAATGCTGGTATTTATTGTTCATCTGAATTGTCTCTAACAGAGGAGGTGATTAAAAATCAACCACATGGGTGGGTCTGGAGTCACAAGGAGACCAGATTTCCCTCTCTGACAGCCATTAGTGAATCAGATAGGTTTTCACAACATGATTTCCTTCACAGACAGATTGTTCCATATGTATCAGTGTGATATGCCATGGTGGGATTCAAATACAGGTTTCAGTGTGAATGGTCTCCAGATCTCCAGATTGTCATCTTGTAAGGCAAAAGATAATGGATAGAGTGAAATATGTTCCATGGAGATAATGGATAGTAAGGACTGTGTTGGATTCAGAGGAAAGGACAGTAAGAAACAAATTATGTGGAGGGTGGAGGACACCAGGGAACATGAAACACATAAAGGAGACAACTGCAAGAAATGGGGAGCAAGGAATACAATATGTGCCAAATATCAGGTAGTGAGGAAAGCAGATGCTGCCAGAATTGGTGCTGAATAACTGATGTTTTTATTTGAAAACCTGTTTAAATCAACAGAGTGTAAAATAAATTACTGGCAGTAGTATGGGGAGCATGATGGCGAAGCAATTAGTGCTGCTGTCTCTTGGCTCCATGGGCCCTACTTGTGTTATAACAAGTAGGTAAATACACTGCCATAGAAACTTTGCATTGGACATTCAAACTGATGGAAACTTTTGCAACAACAAAACAAAACATTTGGGAAAATTGACTGTGATTAACGTAGGCATTAAGCTGCCTGGGGTAACTCAAATATGTACTTTCTACATGAGTGACTCCATGTCAATCAACAGTGGTTAACTATTGGCCATAAACATACTATCGTCAATAGCCTGTGTGTACTTTACATTAGATTGATCCCAATATCTTACAAAAGCTTCAGTAAATTTCATTGATTGGTGAAAAGTGGCAGCATGGTGATAGAGACATGGAGCCATACAGCATGGAAACAGGCCCTTTGGCCCAACAGGTCCATGCCGACCAAAATGCCCATCCAAGCTAATCCCATTGGCCCACATTTGGTCCAGATCCCTCGAAACCTTTCCTATGCCTGTACCTGTCCAAGTGTCTTTTAAATATTGGTAATGTACCTGCCTCAACCACTTTCTCTGACAGTTCATTCCATATACAGACCACCCTCTGTGTAAAAAAATTGTATCACAGGTTTGTATTAAATCCTTCCCCTCTCACCTTAAACCTACGCCCTCTGGATTCTCCAACCCTGGTGAAAAAGACTGAGTGCATTCACTCTGTCTTTGCCACTTATGATTTTATATACTGTACCTCCCTCAGTGTCCACCAAAGAAAAAAGCCCTAGCCTGTCCAAACTCTCCCTATAACTCAGTCCCTCGAGTCCTAGCAACATCCTTGTAAATCTTTTCTGCACTCTTTCCAGTTTAATAACATCTTTCCTATGGCAGGGTGATGTCATCACTGTTAATGCCTTTCTATGCCAACCTGCTTTAAATACATGTTTTTTTTAAGGTTATTGCACATACTGTATGTAATTACCGAAGAATGATTAGCTTGCTGGACCACCTGGGTAAGGGCGGTAACTTTATTTTCCTGAGGGACAGGAGTGATCCAAATGTATCCTTATGACAAAAGAACATTTTTGTATTATTTGAATTCAGATTCTCCAGCTACCTTAGTGGGTATTGAGTTCATCAACAGTCTAGCCTCTTGGTTGTTAGTCTTTATCACTATGCTATGATACCCATTTTAACACAATGTACTAATTGGGCATTAATCTGTGCAAATTATTCACAAAATCCCAAAAAACTTAACATCCCCACCTTTCAGATGAGATCCTTAACTGAGGTCCTTCTGCTTGTTAAGATGGACATTAAAGATCCCATGTGAAGGTTGGGTCTTTACAAAGAGAGAAAGAGCGTAAGCCATTCAACCCCCTTAATCCTGCTCCCCCTTCACATGAACATTGCTGATCAGATTCTTAATTTCACTTTTCTTCTTTGTTTCATAACTCTTAGGGCATAGAGTTGCTGCATAATCATCGCACTCAGCACCTATCCTGGGCCTCTGGTAGCAGTGTTGATTCTTTTCTGACATCATGGCACTGGCTCTGCTGTGACCGTCCTCTGATCCATTGGACTGGTTCCATCCAACACAATTCCACATCATTCCTGTTGGTTGTCTCAGCTTTTCACACATCTCACTAAACGGGCAGAGATTTGCTTAAATTGCTGCCAGGTAATAGGAAAGGGTGTACATCTGCTGAGCATGACATTCCCAAACCTTCCTTTGCCTTTATTGGATCTGGTTTGAGCCCCGTTTGATTAAGCTTACACTGAAATTTCTCGGTTTGATGCTGTGATCCCAAAAATCATCCTCAGACATTGATACCTCCCAAAAAGTGTGTTCAAGGTCCTAGAAACAACCTCGTCCTATCAAGCTCTACATAACAAAATCCATTCTTGGCATCCGGCATACTGAAGAGTTTGTTCTGCTCAGATCTAGTAGAATATCCTCAACTGTCTTCATCAGATAATGCCTCCTCTTCAGTGCCTCAGTCAGATCACTTGGATCTAAAGCAATCCCCAGTGTGTTTGGTTAATCCACATGCAGCAAGCTTGATATCCAAGATGTGATGATTGCTGCCTCAGTTAATCTTTCAAACTCAGCTTTCAGCTTCTCTTTGACAGCTACTGGAACACGTATTAGGGAATGTTCTGCCAGCTGCTTCCTCTCATGGAGCTCCATATGGTTCTTTCCCTCCAGGTTTCCACTTCTTCACGCACATCTGCAAGTTCATTTCCCAGCTGCTTCTTGTTGCACCTGGAACTTGCAAATGCAGTGGCCCATGTTCTCTTCAGGTCCTTCATTTGTGTTGCTGATTCCATTTACTGGGCCGCACAGCTACCAAAGACTGGTCCACAGTTCTGTTAAAGTACCGCAAACCCTGCGTTGTTACTCCTTTACATTCTTTGGATTTTTCATTTTCAACTTGCATTTGATCAGTGGTTCTGGATTGTGCTGTTGTATATTGTCAGCATTTGTTTAGTGTATTTTGTTGAGCTGTTTACAAGCCTGCAATTTTGTCATCTTCCACCTTGGCAGGGCGCTTTGACCCCTGACCTCAAAAGTGCATAATGCCTACAATTGCTGTACTAACATAAAATATCACTAGATGAAGATACGTCTCTAACAGGAGAGAGAGTTCCAGATTTCCATGACTTTCAGTATGACAAAGTACTTCCTGTATTCACCTTTAAACAGTCAGCTTGAATTTTTAGATTATGCCACTTTCTCTTCATTATTGAATCTTCAAATTATCTTAAACACTTCAACCAAAACATCCCATAATATCATCCCATAATTGTTCATAAAATCATGAGGGGCAGAGACAGGGTGAATTCACTCAGTCTTTTTCCCAACATTGGGGAATCAAGAACTGGAGGGCATAGGTTTAAGGTGAGAGGGGAGAAATTTAATAGAAACCTGAGGGGCAACTTTTTCACCCAGAAGGTGATCCATGTATGGAATGAATTGCCAGAGTAAGTGGTTGGGACAGGTACACCAACAACATTTAAAAGACACTTGGAAGGTACATGGATAGGAAAGGTTTTGAGAGATATGGGTCAAACACAGACAAATGGGATGAGCTTGGATGAGTGTCTTGGTTAGCATGGACCAATTGGATTGAAGGGCCTGTTTCCATGCTGTATGACTCTTTGACCCTCTCTCTTAAATACAAGACTAATCTATGCAGCCAGCCCTTGTAATTTAATGCCCCTGAAAAATTTTGAAGGCCAGTATATCTCCCAGAGATGTGCTCAGAAGTGAACTCTGCTCGAGCTAGAGTCTGACCACTTGAGAAAGGTAGTAGGATGCTACTGCTGCCTCCAGGGAGAAAGGATGCAATGTAGGGAAATTATTTTGATATTTGCCATAAACGTTGCACGTTGGAAGAGATATTAAAAAAAGTGAAGAGTGCTTCTGATTTTATTAAAGATAGTTCATCTGTGCTGACACCAAACAGCATAACTTACCTGAGAAGAGACAGCTGGTTATGAGACACAAGGCTGTAATTCAATCCAGGCAGTCTAACGACATCATAAAACATGAGAATGAAGCAAGGATGGTCTGTGACTGTCAGCAGAACTCTCCGCTTGCTGGCTGTTGTTGTTAATAACACAGAGCAAATATATTTTTAAATCGGGAAATGTACTCCCCATTCAGAGATCAAATTAGATATGCAAACATGGATATGGACATTAGAATTAGGAGCAGGAGTAGGCCAATCAGCCTCTCAAGCCTGCTGACCCATTTAATAAGATCCTGAGTTTAATTCTTGCTTCACCAACACTGATTCTGAACACCTGACTCTCTGCCCAACAGCACTATGAGAGCATCTTCACCAGAAGCACTGCAGTGGTTCAAGAAGGCAGCTCACCACCTCCAAAGGTAATTAGGGATGAGTAATAAATACTGGCCTTGGTACTCCCATGCATGAATAAATAAAACAGTAACATGATGCAGGAAAGTCACAATCATGAGTTCTCGTGTGAAACACAGCTCTCTTGGTGTTTAATGCTGTGCAGTAGTACTTATGGAGCTGACAATTTCTCATATGCCCAACACAATTGGCAGCCTTTCACTTCATGGTACAGTGGATCTCTTATCATGAGCTGTTATTGGTTAGAATCCACCAGAAATACAACAATGGGAAATGATAGATGCTTGAGCTGGTTGCACTAAAAAATAAATATTATGCTCATTTGCCAATAATAAGGTGTCATATAGCATTGTAGTACACCAAGGAATATTACATATCTTTCAGATTCATGTTTTTTGAGATCTGTCATCACCTGCAAATCCAGCATTTGTGGCCCACCCCGAATTGTCCTTGTGAAGCTGTGGCAGGTGTCCTTCTTCAACCACTGCAGCCTGGCTGGTGAAGGTACTCCCACAGTGTTGTCGGGTAGGGAGTTCCAGGATTTAGACCCAGTGATGAGAAGAAAGAATGATGTATTTCCAAATCAAGGATGGTGTGCGCATTGGAGGGAAACATGTCAGTGGTGGTGTTGCCATGCACCTGAAACCCTTGTCCTTCTTACGGCTGAGGTCACCTCAACAAACATATGAATTTGGAGCATGAGTAAGCCTCTCCATGATTTAATAAGATCAAGTTAGATTGGACTATAATCTCAACTCTGCGTTTTGGTCTATCCATGATTTGCATGTCTGGAATATAATCACCTCTGCCTAAAATCTATTCAAAGACTTTTTTTTCCACTGTCCTTTGAAGAGGAGAGTTCGAATGACTCTTGATCCTCTGAGGGAAGCATTATCTACACAGTCACCTGTCAAGACTCCTCAGGATCTTAAATGTTTTAGTCAAGTCCTCCCTCACTCTACTAAACTCCTGTGGATACAAACCTAACCTGTTTATCCAGTGGTTCAGCTTTATCCACGGCACTTGTTACCTCTTCAAAGAGCTCCAAAAAGTTGGTCAAACACGATTTCTCTTTAAAAGAAAGATGTTCAATTTGCCTGATAACCATGAAATTTCCTAAGTGCCTTGCTGTAACATCTTTAATAATAGCTTCCAACATTTTCCTAATGACAATAATTAAGTAACTGGCCTGAAGTTTCCCAACTGTCTCTTTTTGAATAAAGTTACATTTACTATTTTTCAACTTAATTTCCCCAAAGGTTTGGGAAGTGCCATTGGAGTAGATGAGCAAAGTAAATGAGGTACAATGTTTAAATGTTATAGACTGCAGCCATGGTGTGCATAGTGGAGCGAATGAAGGCTTAGATTTGTGAATGAGTTACCAGTTAGTTAGGATGCTTTGTCCTCGAGAATTTTTGAAGCTGCATCCATTCAAGTCCATGCAGAGTATTCCATCAGGCTTCTCACTAGTGTTTTGTAGTTGACAGAAAGACTATGGACATCAGGAGGTGAGTTACTCACTGCAGAATACCCAATCTCTGATCTGCGCTCATAACCATGTTATTTGTATGGCTAATCCAGTTTTGTTTCTGGTCAATGGTGACCCACCCAGGATATTGATGATGGAGTACCCAGCAATGATAATTCCATTTAATGTCTCGAGTACCTGATTGGATTCCTTTTTGTTGCGGATGGTCATTGTCTGACAGTTGGTGGCATGAATGTTACCATTTATCATCCCCTGCCTGAATTTTGTTTAGGTCCTGCTGTGTGCAGACATAATCTGGTTCATTGGCTGAGGAGTTGGAATAGGACACTGCCCCATTTCTGACCTTATGACAGCAGGAAAGATCTTGGTGAAGAATCTGATGGCTGAGCCTATGGCAGCACCATGAGGAACTCCTGCAGTGATGTCCTGTGTTTGTGCTGACTGACCTCCAACAATAACAACCATATTCCTTGGTGGAATGACTCTAACTATTGGCAAGTTTTCCTCCTGCTGATCATTGACTTCAGTTTTACTCGGGTTGCCTGATGCCACACTTGTTCCATTACTATCTCTGGAATTCAGCTTTTTGACCCATGTTTGGACCAAGGCTGTGATGAGGTCTGGAGAGCAGTGGTCTTGGTGAAATTGGTGTAAGTGCCGTTTGATAGCACAGTTGACAACTCCTTCTTTCACTTACTGATGATTGAAGGTAGACTGATTAGGCAGTAGCTAGTCGGATTGGATTTATCCTGCTTTTTGTGAACATGACACATTTGAGCAATTTTCCACATAACCAGTGTTCCAGTGTTGTAAGCAGGAACAGCTTTGCTAGAGGCATGGCTAGTTCTGGAGAGATGTTTTCAGTGTGACAGTCTGGTCACCTTGGTCTGCTACTGTACTCTCTGCTGCTTTTTGATATCACATGGTGTGAATTAATTTGCTTGAAGGCTGGCTTCTCTGATGGTAAGTATCTCATGAGGAAGCCGAGCTGGGTCATCCATTCAGCAGTTCGAGTTGAGGGATAGCCCTTCGATCAAAAGGGATTCAGTATTCTCACCAAAGGTGAATTGATCCTTTATGGCTATTAAAACTGTTAACTGATACTGAGAAACATAGAAAAAGCATGAAGTCAAATGTAATACTGTATGATAGGCATGTTATACCTGTAACAATTTCAGTAGGGCCTCTTTTCCTGTCAGCTGACTGTTATAACTAGCATAATGTTGCAAAATCATCTCATTTCCTGTTACAAGACCAGGAGAAACATTGATAGACGTGGTTGCCATTGCAACTAAGGACGAGTAACTGCAATAATCATAGCTGGACCAGTGATAAGCTCTAGAAGGCACAATAGCCTGAAAACATGTACCTCCAGGCTCAAGAACAACCTCTATCCAACTATTATAAGAGTCTTGAATGGACCTCTTGTACGATAAAGGTGAACCTTTGATCTCTCAATCTCCCTTGTCATGACCCCTGTCTACCTGCACTGCAATTTCTCTATAACTGTAACACTATATCCTGCATTCTGTTATTGTTTTATCTTCCATTTGTCCTACCTTGACGTACTTATGTCTGGAATAATCCGTCTGGATGGCACGAAAAGAAAAACTTTTCACTCTATCTTGGTACATGTCACAATAATTAACAATTAGTGGAAAGTTCCAAAAGCCTAACAAAAACAAAAGCATGGGAAATGGGTTTGTAATTGTATGCAAGATGACAATGCAACAACTTGGAATAAAATAGTCACTGGGTATTTTTAAAAGTTCCATCCACCCATTCCCCTTCTCCAAAAAGCAGTTCCCAATGTATGAGTGAGGGAAGAGCCTTATAATGTGAAGGGCACCTCAGTACTTTCAGGGTTAATTTTATTTTAGAGCTTGTGGATGGTGAATGTGTTGATTTATATGCACTCAGAGAGATACAGCTTTTCGATCCAACTAATGGTGGGAAGTGGTTTCACTGGGCAGCTCCTGATCACGCTTGACGGACTGAATTGATAGCTGATGACATGTAAAGGGCAATGCATTGGACTGACTTCAGGGAGCTTTTCACTGCTGCTTCACAAGGGATTGCAGAATAGAGTCACTCACTATCTAAGTGCTAAAATTGTTTTTCAAATATTGTTGCATTAGGAACTAGCAAAGCCAGGCTTTGTATTGAGCAGAGACAAAGAATTTGCTTTTGGAAATAATTTTTTATTATTCTGTGACTATTGAATTTTTTTCACTAAACACTGATCAATGAATAGCAAAGTATTCAATTGTTTGTGCTCGGGCATTGGTCTCGTGCATGCTATTCTGCCTCAGTATGTTCTTCATGTGCAAGTTTGTATGGTGAGTAAAGATGGGCTATTTGTCCAGGGAGGGCATCACAACCAAGATCAACTTCATCCACCTCCAGTACCCCAACCCATTTTTGAGTCATACATTGTAGTTATAAATGAAACTTAGATGGCTCTCCCAAACCCAATCCCAGTGCAGTTAGAGCAGCCCGATTGACACTTAGCGGTGAACAGCTAACTTAAAATAGACAAGGAATGAAAACTAGTCACAACTGGAAATTGACATTGAAACAGATACTTGCTAAGGAGGGAAAGATCAGGAGAGATGGGCAGTGGTCAGATGTAAAGGTATAGCTGTAAGTGGTGCAGAGAAAACTGATCTTTCAAAGTGATTGAAGGAAGGATTTTTGAGATTGAAGTCAAGGCTGGACATCCCAATAGGCCAAAGTTGGAGAACTGAAGAGGGCATCGATAAAGATTGGAGATATTTGCAGAGATGGGGAGGGCTAAGACCAAGGAGGTCTGAAGTTATTGGGTTTATCCCTGCGTCCTAGGTGTAACATGTGTGAATTTCCAGCCCCCAGGGACTGAATCTATAGATGTATGGAAGATTATGGCCCTAATTTCCCTCAGCAATCTTATTTGCATCTTAGCTGGATCAGGAGATTCATGTACTTTAATGCATCCGGCCTTTCTCATAATTTATCGTTTTTAGTCAATTACATCTTCCTAAGCTGTGATCCCAATAACATCTCCTTCCTCAATGGTGCAAAATACTCATTCAGTTTCTCATCATGCCCTTTGCCTCTGTGAATACATTTCTGTAATTCTGCCATAAATAATGTATCACCAATGGTTATTTGCCTAGACCAATGAGAGAGCCCACCAGTGATGGAACATCTTCATATATTCGAGAAATGGAGATAATAGATCTTGTTTTATTCTTTTCTGGCATTTATTTCACAGAGGATGTATAGGTGATTGGAGATTGCAAACAACAAAACCAACTATACCTCAGATGCTGAGCTCTGTGATCTGTTGTATCTTAAATCAAATCTGGGCAGACAGTGAGCCAGAAGACTGGAATCCTTGCCCCACTCCAAAATCTCAGCACACAACTTAGCTGACATCTCTGTGCAGTGCCAAGGGAGTACTACACAGTCAGAGGTGCTGTCTTCTTTCAGTTGTTATGTTATTTAAATCTCCTTCTGCTTTCTCAAGTGAAACAGTCCATGGCACTATTTTGAAGAAGTGCAGGGTAGGTCTTCCCTGTCTCAATCAATATGTGAATAGGATTTGCACGCTGAACTCCACTTTTGAAACTGGGTTCCTGTGAAACCATTGGTAAATTGGTTTATTGTTGTAACATGTACTGAGGTACAGTGAAAAATGTTGTTTTGCATGCCATCCATATGGATCATTTCATTACAGTATTGTATTGAGGTATTACAAGGAAAA
This sequence comes from Rhina ancylostomus, assembly GCA_030265395.1. Taxonomy (NCBI): domain Eukaryota; kingdom Metazoa; phylum Chordata; class Chondrichthyes; order Rhinopristiformes; family Rhinidae; genus Rhina; species Rhina ancylostomus. Next base: position 101,986,981 of record JARFYF010000074.1, read on the forward strand.
CCATAGCAGAATGCAGAATAAAGTGTTACAGTTACAGGTAAAGTGCAGTGCAGGCAGACAATAAGGTGCAAAGTATATTCTGAACCTGCAAAGTACATTGTGAGGTCAAGAGTCCATCTTACTGTACCACGGGACTCTTCAATAGTCTTATAGCAGTGGGATAGAAGCTGTTCTTAAGCCTGGTGGTATGTGCTTTCAGGCTTTTGTTTCTTCTGCCTGACAGTAGGGGAGAGAAGAGAGAATGTCCGGGGTGGGTGGGGTCTTTAATTATGTTGTCTGCTTCACTGAGGCAGCAAGAAGTGTAGACAGAGTCCACAGAGGGGAGGGTGGTTTCTATGGTGTGCTGAGTTGTGTGCTGAGTTGTGTCTACAACTCTCTGCATTTTCTAGTCGTCTTGGGTATAGCAATTGCTATATCAAGCCATGATGCATCTGGATAGGTGTCACAATGTTGATCCAGAGCAAATTCACAGAGAACCCAAATGCGGCACACTGATGCAAGACTGGAGTCAGGATACTTCCTCAGGACTAACACAGGCAGTAACTGGAAGGACTCTTGCCTTG
>JARFYF010000074.1:101994329-102008679 GCA_030265395.1 Rhina ancylostomus
ACATTTAAAATACAATATTCATAAAGCTTTTCCAGGAAGCTCTTTTTTTTAAAAACGGAGGCATTGCAAGTTGCTATGTTTCTCCATATAGCCAGTGGCTGTGTTTGCATAGTGTACAAATCAAACACCTTTTGTTTAAAAGAAGTTGTTGCTCCGGCAACATTAGGCTGGAATGTCTGTTCCCATATAGTCACAGAGCAGAGAACATGGAAGAGTGCAGCAAAGGAACAAGTCCTTTGGACCACCATGTCTGCACCAACCACGAGGTCAAACTAAACCCATGCCACCTGTCTGCGCATGGTCTGTGTTCCTCCATTTCCTGCATGTGCACGTGTCTAAGTGCCTTTTAATCATTTCGACCATATCAGAATGCATTTAAGGGGACAGGGTGAAGGTTCAGAACAGATGTGAGCGGTACGATTTTTTTTACTCAGAGAGTGGTGGATGCCTGGAATTCGTTGCCTAATAGTGTGGTGGAGTCAAATTCATTGGGGGTTTTAAGAGCAGCTTGGATGATCACATGAATGAGAGGAAAATAGAGGGATATGGGCATTATGTAGGAAGGAAGGAATAGCTATGTCGGCACAACATTGTGGGCCAAAAGACCTGTTCTGTGCTGTACTGTTTGATGTTCCATCCACTCCAACCACCTCTCCTGGCAACACATATCAGGCACCTGCCACTCTCTGTGTGAAAAACTCCCTGTGTGACAAATCTCCTTTAAATTTTCCCCCCATTTAAACCAATGCTCTCTAGAATTTGATGTTTCCACCCTGGGAATAAGACTATGACCACCTACCCTATCTATGCCTTTCATAATTTTATATACTTCTATCTGGTCGCTCCTCAGCCTCCAACACTCCAGAGAAAAGAATCCAAATTTGTCCAACCTCTCCTGATGGCTAATACTCTTTAATCCAGGCAGCATCCTGGGGGTGAAACAAACAATCTGCTGGAGGTATTCAGCAGGTCAAGCAGCATCAGTAGGTGGAAAGGAATTGTTGACATTTCAGAATGAAACACTGCATCAGGACCCTTTCCCTCCACAGATGCTGCTCGACCCACTGAGTTCTTTCAGCAGATTGTTTGTTGCTACAGATTCCAACATCTTCAGTCTCCTGTGTCAATATCCTGAAAACTCCTTCTGCACCCTCCAAAACCTCCACATCCTTCCTGTAATGCAGCAACCAAAACTACACACAATGGTCCTTTTTATTCCTGGGTTCTACCCATAAGGCCTTGCTGGATGAGTCCTCCAAAATGTCCTCTCTCAGTGCAGCAGTGATATCTCCCGAACAAATAATGCAACTACCCCAGCTCCTTTACATTCCTGTCACGTCTAAACATCTGTACACTAGAATGTTGAGCTGCCAGTCCTGCCTTTCTCTCAACCAAGTTTCTGTCATGGCCACAATGTCATAGTTCCATGTACTAATGCAGGCCCTAATTTCATCTGCTTTACCCATTATCCTACTCCTATTAAAATAAGTACACTTCACACCACTATTTATGCCCTGTATATTATCCTAGCCCTTCCTGTTTTTGCTTTTAGTCTTACTTGACTTAACCACTACCTTCTCCTTAATCAGTCTACCTGCTGACCTACTGCTCTGGTCCCCACTCTCCTGCCACACTCGTTGAAACCTTCTTCATTGCACCAGCAAACCTCCCTGCTCGGATATCGGTGCCCCTCCCAGTGTAGGTGCAACCCATCCTTCTTGTACCAGTCCCACCTGCCCTGGAAGAGACCCCAATAATCCAGGTAAATGAAGCCCTCCCTCCTACACCAGCTCTTTAGCCACACATTCAACTGTATTGCCTTCCTATTGCTGCCCTCATTAGCATGTGGTATAGGGAGTCATCCCAAGATTACAACTCTAGAAGTCCTGCTTTTTAACATTCCACCTAACTCCCTAAATTCTCTATGCAGGACTTCATCCCCCTCCTGCCTATGTCATTGGTACCAATATGGACCACGAACTCTGGCTATTCACCCTCCTCTGTCAGAAGGTCCTGCCCTCGCTCAGAGTCATCCTTGACCCTGACACCAAGGAGACAACACACCATCCTAGAGTCTCGCTCGCAGCCTATCTGTGCCTCTGACTATATGGTCCACTATCTCAACTGCTCACCTGGACTTTGACCTTTCCTGCTGCACAACAGAGCAGTCATAGTGCCACTGATCTGGCTGCTGGTGTTGCTTGCCCCCGAGATGCAATCCACCCCAACAATATCCAACTCAGTATACCTGTTAGAGAGGGGAACAGCCAGAGAAGACTCCTGCACGACCTGCCTGCCCCTCCTGACAGTCACCCATCCATCTGGCTGATCTCCCAGCTATCTAGCTATCTATCTTCCACCTCCCCAAAACTATAACACTCTCTGCCTCCTATGTACTCCTCAGTGAGTCCAAGTGCTGGTCTAACTGATCCACGCAGTCTAAGAGGAGCTGTAGCTGGATGCACTTCCTACAAATATAGTCATCAGGGACACAACGTCTCCCTGATCTCCCATATTTCACAGGAGGAGCATATCACTCCATTACTAAAGTAGTGACCTGTTAACATCATTGTTTTAGTGAGTGGAGTAGATTGGCAAACTCTTTCAGTTTATAACTGCTACTGTCCCGCTTTTATAAGACTATTGAATATATAAGATGGACTCTTGACCTCACAATCTACCTTGTTGTGAGCTTGCACCTTACTGTCTAACTGCACTGAACCTTCTCTGTACTGTAACACTTTATATGTTATTGTTTGTACCTTGTACTATCTCAATGCACTTTTGTAATGAATTGTTATGTATGGATAGTATGCAAGACACGTTTTTTCACTGTACCTTGGTACATATGTCAATAATATACTAATTAATTTACCAATTGAAGGCATATGGACTGCTAATTGTGCAGAGGCTTCTGGCTGAGGTAGACCTGGGAAGGAACCTGGTCTCTGTCTCCGGGAAACAAGGTGTCTGGCAGGAGTAGAGATTTTTCTGCAAACAAGGACATCAGCAATGGACTGGTGTCAGCGATTGAGCACTCAGGGCTAGGGAGTAGGGATAAGAATTAAAAAAAACACTGAAAATACTGAGGCCAGGCAGCATCATCGGAGAGAGAAACAGAGTTAATGTTTTAGGTCAGTGACCCTTCATCAGAATCAGGGATGGTTAGAAATGAAACATGGGTAAGTTCAAAGCAGATGTGCAGAGCAAGTTTTTTACACAGCGAATGGTGGGTGCCTGGAATACATGACCTGGGATAGTGGTGGAAGCAAATACAATAGGGGCATTCAAGAAACTCTTAGGTAGGCACATGAATGTGAGGGAAATGGTAGGATATGGACATTGTGTAGACAGAAGGGAGTAGTTTAGTTGGGCATTTTATCACTAATGTAATTGGTTCGGCACAACATCGTGGGCTGAAGGGCCTGTTCCTGTGCTGTACTGTTCTTTGTTCTGTACTTTAAGTTGCAGGAAGGGGAAAAGGTGAAGAGTATACCCATGATAGGATTTAAAGAGAGACTGGGTGATGACTATGCTGGCTGAGAGAGAGTGGGGAAGTCGAGTTAACCTCAGCTGATCTGTCTGAATGACAAACAAATAAAGGAAAATAAGTTAGATTAGAGAAGAGAGAAAAAGGTTGTGTTTGAAAGTATGGTTCTGAATAAATTGAGGGATGCATTTATCCAGGAACAAACACCAGCAGAAACTGAGGTAAACATACAGACTCAGGAATAAGAATTGACCATTTAGAGCAATATATTCAAAAGAAATCTTTTATCATTAAGATGAATTTGTATGTATAACTACTTAATGGGAAATGCTATAATCTTTATTTTTAGCTGAAAAATGATCAGTATCATAAGAAATAAGATAATGATTGCCCTTCCAATTTCTTAGCTTTGTACACTTTAGTGCTTTTTCATCTGGGGAAGACATTTTTCTACAATCTGTTATTTCTTTGTACTGCTGGCAGCAGAATGTTGTGGTTTGAAAATGCTGCCCTGCTTAATGCAACCCCCTGTGTGAATTAAAGTTCATTGTAGCTCAGGAGTGGTTGTTTCACACATGAACGTTGATTGAAAGGTCAGTTTGACACATTGGCTGTTGTTAATGGATTCATAAATGCTAGTCAATGTTTCATTAGAAGTGAGTTAACGGTTAATCTTTCCATGGTCCCACACATGATAAATCCCTCCCTCCCATGCAAAAGCACTAAAAGTATACAAAATTTAAAAAATGGCCTGGGCAGCCATCATCCATTTTTTTAACTATTTCATCACTTTTTGGCTGAGGTTAAGGATTGTGGTGCATAATACAAGGAATGAAAATGCTACCGATGTTGGGTACTGACTCCCAGTTGGAGTACTAGATGCCAGAAGCAAAATACCAAGTTTGAAAATTAATGACATCTGTGTGTGCAAGATAACAGGCTGTCAGCAGTGGGGTGCATGGCTTTAGTATTAACACCATCAGCATGCACACAAAAGCCGGTCAGATGACCTTTTCTCCATTGCTGAGTGGTCCCACCAAGCAATGAGTGGCACGAGATATAGTGCTGGGCAGTCCAGCCAATGGTGCAACTGGTATAAAGGGGTATTTTGCAAAGCAAACTCAAGGTACATGAAGTAGCAGGGTTTCATTTGAGGAGTGTGTATGTAGTTATATTCCATAGGAATTAATGTAGGGCACACATGGAATAAGGAAGAATGGGAATCATTTCAAACCCTTCATGAAGCCAGCATGGACTTTGTGTGTGAATAGAGTACTAAATATACAGATATATAGCGACCTAGGTTTATAGAAAATAATAGTCATATGATGGGCAAAAAGGTTTGCTGAAGGCCCGTTTCTGTGCTGTACAACTCTATAACTGCTTGAAATTCCATGGTCCATCATTTTAACACAGGCACTAATATTGTTCAATGTAATTCCAGTCCAACCTACTGGACTAACAGGTGTACATCTATTGCATTCTGACAGTAGCTTAAAGGCAGCAGAGATCCTAAAATAGTTAACAATAATGAAAATCAGAGATCTGTTACTATAAACCATCCCATTTCTGCTTTAGTCATTCTGTGGAGGCTTACCTGTCCCAGAATCTGAATCCACTCTACAAATGAGGCAGAGAAAACCAAGGAATTGCACCCAAAATGTCAGTTGAAGTTATTTGATTTAATGCTCCAGATTTTGTGGTCAGTGGTGTGGTGACAATGATTGTCCTTGCCCTCACACAAAGCTTGCACAGAGATCCATGTATCTCTAAATCCTGAATTTCACTTTTTCTAATCAAGCACACACAACAAATTAAAGCTGATGCTGACATATAATAAGGAAAGTTAATTAGGTATGAAATTTGTCAATATTAACCTTATGGAATGAAAATCTATGTTTATAACATGAATACTTTCAAGACCAGATTAGCAGGAATTATAGTCTGGTACACTAATAAAAACTCAACAACTCAAATGCAACATATTCAAGCTTTTAACCAAACTGGAATAGATTGTGAATCTTTGAATCCATTGTCAGTGTACCGATATCTACAGAATGCACTGGAGAAGGGTGAAAAATAATTGATCCTCTGTGGGAGGAGGGTAACCTTGACAGCAGCTTTGGGATTTCCACATTTAACTGCAGACATTGCTGCCGTATTTCGTGCCTTATGACAGTAAGCATTGAAGCCTTCAGTATTATTCTCATTGCAAGTCCCAGCCCGGGACATTTGAATGGGTCTGGTTCCATCTTTGCCTCCTTATCATTGTTATCTGTAGGTGCAGATGAGGAAAAGAATGGGAACTGCATTATGTATGTAGCTGAGACAGAATCTGAGATTAATGATAATTGCTTAAATTAAAATGAGCAGATTGAAAGTTTGGCAACAAAATTTGCCCCACGATGTATTGATGTTGTATTTGTGCTGACCAGGGCAACCAAAGTATTTTACTCTTTTTAACTGCCCATTTGTGACACAATTTGGCTGTCTCACTGAATGGGAAAGCATGGGTATTCAGATTGTGTGTAGGTCACTCACAACCTAGATATCATCAGTTCCTTTCAAGTCCAATGGCTGGAAAACCAAAGAGGAAAAAGCAAACTGCTGGCAGAACTCAGCGGGTCAGACAGCATCTGTGGAGGGAAATGGACAGTTGATGTTTTGGGTGTGAGACCCTTCATCTGGACCACTTAGAAAACCAGACCCTACCAACTTATCAGATGCTACGGGAGTTCCGGTCAAGCGTCTTCAACCCGAAATGTTGACTCTGTTCCTCTTCCCACAGATGCAGCCTGACCTGTTGAGTATTTCCAGCATTTTCTGTTTCTATTTTAGAATGCCAAGGGGGTATATGCTTTCTGTTTTGGTAAATGCTTGGGGAAAAGGAATCCATAACTTGCAGCATCTATTAGTCTGGCCTGAAGGTGGTTAAACCCACTTGAGTTACATAGTGTCAAGGCAGGAGGGAATTCTCTGTTGAATTATTGAGATTTGTGCCTTAACACAGTAAGGTTAACAGGTCACTAACATGCTTCCAAGTGATCTGCCTGCATTACTTACATGTGTGCCCAGTGCCACCAATTATTTTATGTGTTTGGAGATAAAATGATGAGACTTAAAGAGGCAGCATCCTCCTTCCTTAATGGTACACACAGCCAAGATTTCAAAACCACTTCTGATCAAATTCACTCAGGCGGGAAGCTCAGATTAAATTGAACTGTTCTCTAACAGCTCCTTGCATGTGACAGGGTGGCAACCCATTCTTGACAATATAACAGCACTCCCTCGCTGTCCTCAACTCCAACTTCAGAACGGAATGCATTGGGTTGACGTGTCAGCTAAAAAAGACCTTTGCCCGTGATCCTGAGTTTAAAGCCTCCTTTCAGGTGAACTTTCCTCCTGTTGCCTGTGTCTGTGTAAATAGGGTCTCTTTACCTTATTATTGTTTGTGGGAACTTATTGTGCAAAAGCTGACTTTTTTGTTTCCCTGTCTGAAGAGGCCACAGAGGCAGAGTCAACAGAAGTCTTTAAAAGAGAATTGGATTAATATTTGGAGGGGAATTAATTGAAGGGCTATGGGATAGAGAGGTAGTGTGGAACTAACTGTATCTCTCTTCAAGCAAGTTGGAACAGTCTCAATGGGCATTGGTCTCCCGGCTCTCTGTGCTGAAGTGTTCCATGGTTCAGTGATATGAACGGGCACTGTCCTTCAGAGTAATGTGCTGCATGTGAAACACTGGGAAATTTGTGAGAAATGTGTTAGGTGAAAGCAATACTTATTGTCAAGTTTTTATCTGAAGGTGACCACTCACTTGCCGTATTGAGACAAACTGTAGACAAACACAGATCTGTAGACAAGCTCTGTAGACAAACACAGTACAGGTAGCTCTGCTAGAACACGATTGGGAAAACATGTATAAATCTGTGCTTTGGAGGTAATGACAGCTTGTTTTTCTATAACACAACTTTCTATAAAGTGAGGTTTCTTAGGATTGTAACTATATTCTTATAAAGCAAAACTACCTGTGCTAGCTACACAAACAATTTGCGCCCAAGAGTCCATTTGTGCTCCATGCTATTCCTTTGTCTTTCCTCTCAATGCAACCTTTGATTCCTTTCTCTCTCGTCGTAGCCTTCCTTGTGACCAAGTCCCACATATTCACCACCTCCGGGAGGAGAATTCCCTATTTGATTTCCTGGTGACAATCTTGCGATCATAGAATTATAGAAATCTGCAGCACAGAAAGAGGCCATTTGGCTCGTTGTTCCCACACCAACCAAAAATGGACATAACATTAATCTCACTCCCTAGATTTTGCACCATTGCCCTGCTGGTATGGCTCTTTGAGTGCTCATTTGGATATTTAACTGTGGGGAGAGTTTCTGCCTCCCTACCCTGACCAGATCCTCACCATTTGCTTGGTGAAATAATTTTGTTCTCAGTTCATCTCCTACCTATTATGTGAAAGGTCTCACCTTTCCCTTCCACATACTGTTTCTCTGTCTACTCTGTAAAAACCCTTTAACAACTTAAAAAAAACATGAGTCATCCCTCAGCCTTCTCTTTTCTCAGGAATAAAGAGACCAGCCCAGTCTGATATATTTTTGGTATCACGTTTACATATCTATTTTGTACTCCCTCTAGCTCTTTTCTGTCGGTTTATAATAAGGTGGCTAGACCTGCATATAAAATATCAAGGTTCATGAAAATTTGCAAAGCCTTTAATTTTCTACTCTACCCTTCCAAAAAAAAAACCTCAAAGCTGTGCTTAATTTTATTTTTAATGGTGTTTTTGACCCATGTCATTTTGCTTCCTCCTAATTCGCTTTGGATCCCTGCATCCTTAAGTTCCAGGGAATAAGTCATGTTTTTTCTAATCATTTTCATATTGTGTGATATATTCTTCACAATGCCATAACAAACCTATTATTGTAGAACTGTCTGTTCTCCAACCCATTGTGAGCAATAGCATGTGAACTTATTAAATGTTGGCACTGTGGCTCGGCTTGTAGAGCTGCTGTCTCACTGCTTCAGTGATCCAGCTTCAGTCCTGATCTCCAGTGCCATCTGTGTGGAATTTGTATGTTCTGTCTGTGACCACAAAGATTTCCTCAGGGTTTTAGAACACAGAATATAGAACAGTAGAGCACAGGACAGGCCATTTGGCCCACGATGTCATGCCGATCTTGATGCCAATTTATATTAAATGTCCTCCTCCTGTGTATCATCCATATTCCTCCATTCCCTTCATATTCATGTGTCTATCTGAAAGTCTCTTAAGATTCACCAAACTGCCTGCTTCCACAACTACCCCTGGTAACCCACTCCAGGCACCTGGCACTCTCTGTGTAAAAAAAACTTGCCTCTCACGTCGCCTTTAAACTTCCCCCCCCCAACCTTAAAAGCATATCCTCTGGTGAAAAGATTCTGACTGCCTACCCTATCCATGCCTCTCATAATTTTAAAAGCCTCTCATCAGGTCTCCCCTCAGTCTCTGACGCTCCAGGGAGAACAACCTAAGTTTATCCAACTTTTCTTTATAGCCCATACCCTCTAATCCAGGCAGCATGCTGGTAAACCTCTTCCACACCCTATCTACAGTCTCCACATCCTTCCTATAATGATGAGACCAGAACTGCGTGCAATACTTCAAGTGCGGTCTGACTAAAGTTTTATGTAGCTGCAGCATGATTTACTGACTCTTATACTCAACACCCTTTCCAATGAAGGCAAGAATGCCATATGCCTTCTTTACCTCCTTATCCCCTTATGAAGCCACTTTCAGTAAACTATGGACCTGGTTCCCCAGATCCTTCTGTACCTCAATGCTATTAGGGAGCCTCCCATTAACTGGAAACTTTCTCCATTTGTTTGACCTCCCAAAGTGCAACACCTCACACTTCCTGAATTAAACTACATCTGCCACTTCTCTGCCCATATCTGTAATTGATCTAAATCTCACTGTTTCTCCAACATCCCAAAGACATGTGGATTGGTTGGTGAATTGGCCACTATAAATTGCCCCTTGTATGGGACTGAGTGGGGAAGGGGGAGTTATTAGGAATGTGGGGAAGAATAAAATGAGATTAGTGTAGGTTTCGTGTAAATGGGTGTGTGTCAGCCATCATGGACTCAGTGGGCCAGAGAACCTGTTTACATGTTTCATGACTCTAGGACTCTAATACAAATTAGGGAACTAAGCCAGATTGCAAGACCAGTTCATGTTGCATGTACCTTTTAACTGTTTCAAATCTATAAAGTTAGTTTTATCAATAAAATTTAATTAGTTATGGTCCAGTATCACTGTATGTGGATGGACGAGCTGAAATCTGCCCAGAGTTTATTTGCTACGACCTTGAGTTAAAGATTCTATCCAGGTCAACCTTCCTTTTTGAGGCAGAATCTCCCAAAACAGGGTGCCTTTATTCTACTGCCATTTGTAGGAATGTATTTTGTGGAAATCGTTGCTTTGTTGGCCTGCCTGAAAGGGCCGTGGAGGCAGGTTCAACCAAAGCATTCTAAAGGGAATGTGTGACCCCCATCCCTAAACCTCTTTGCCCCAGTCTTTCTCTTTTCTCCTTTAATATTCCCTTTAAATCCTGTCTCTGTGACCGAGCTTTTGCCAATTTGGTCTAATGTGGATCATCGTCAATATTCATTTGATAAGACTCCTGTGAAACACTTTGGGACACATTGATAAAGTTTACAAAGCATTAAAAGTTCTTCCCAAAAGGAATGCAAAGCAACAGATTTGAATTCTTCTGGAAGCTATGCACAACGTTCTGTTAGTTTTCTTGGGGCAATGCTTATCCCGAAGCTTTCTGTGATATTGATTACTGAGCCAAGACATTGAAGTCTATGGAAGATTATGACACAGAAGAAGGATATTTGGCCCCATTTGAAACACCTGGTTGAATCCTATCTTCCAGTACTAGGTCTGTAGCCCTGCAGATCACAGCTCTCAATCTATATCCAGATGTCTTTTAAGTCTTTGTGAAATGTTTTTGCTTCTATCAGCCTTTCAGGCAATGAACTTGAAGCCCTGCTGCTCTCCATAAATATTTTTCCTGATCTCCCCTATAATCCTTCCATCGGGTATTTTGATTCTATGCTCCCCTACTTTTTGACTCCTTTTGCAAGGGTGTTTACTCGACCTAAGCCCCTTATGATATATATCTCATTTAGGTCTCCCTTCAGACCTTTTTTTATAATATCTCCAACCTATTCCAACCTTTCCTCTCAGTAAACATTTTCCAATCCTGGCAGCATCCTTGTAGATCTCCTCTGTATTTTGTCCAGTGCCCCACATCCATCCATCCTGTCACTAGAACTAGACACAGTATTCAAGCTGTGGTCCATGTACTGTTGTATACAGTTCTAGCATAACCTTCTGCTCTTATACTTCTGTAGCTCAGCAAATTGTTGTGTTACAACTTTGTCCACTGTGTCATTTGTGCCTGTCTATTAAGAGGTATGAGGCTTCTTCTAGGCTATTTTCCTCCTGAAATGCAGGCAACCCTGCTTTATTTAACATGGCACAGATCACAACATGAAGAAAAGCATCTCAGAAGCCTTTCTAATCACTTTATCAATCTGCACTGCTATCTTTCTGTGGGCTTACTATCCGAGTTCCTTCTGCCCTCCACACCTCACAGTATCTTCTAATTTGATTTATTTTCCTTTGCCTTATTGCACCTTCATTTTGCCCATGCTTTGCGGCATGCTTTTCATTCGCAACCTGCTCACGTAGGACTATTGATGATGACCTTTGTTGGGTCATTGTGGTGTCAGCTCTTAACTACTGCTGTGAGACAGATGAGTGCAGTATGTTAGTTTAATCAGGTGCAAAATGCAAAGTATAGCAAGCAGTCCACATGGAAAATTAAGGCAGGCCGTTCAATTTAACACAGTTGTGAGCGAGATTAAAGCAAACTTCCTTTGACGTTTACATTATGAGTTCCAATGCTCATGCAGGTAGTCTGGGGAACACTACAGAGAGAGAGAAAGTCCTCTTTTATGGATGAAATAGAAACACGTTCTTCTTTGGTGTAAGCTCATATCAGCCAAATCAAAGGAAGAATTGGCAGACTCCACTGGTGACTCAGTTGGGTAAATGCACTGTCCAAAGTGTAACTGGTGCCCACAAGCCAAGGCCATTGTTATCCTGTGCTGAATTAGCTAGCTTCACCCAAGGTAAAAATTGTGGCAGCACAAGTTGGCCTCAGTGATGCTTGGTCAGGGAAGGGAAAAGTGTCCAGTGTTCCAACTCCCTTTCACAAGAACTAAGTGAATGCTTCTATCCATTTTGGACTTAATGCAACTGCACAGTGAGGCCTCATCTGGTTGAAGAGGATGAAGCAGGGGAAGGTATTGCACGCTGATTAAGGCAGCTGCCATGGCCATGACCCTCTTTATTCTCATTGTTGTGATAGTTGGGTGGGTTTTATAGGATCCCACAACTCAGATGATGAGTTGGGTATCACCCACACCCACTACAGTGATAATATAGAGGTCTGTACTGGACCACTTGCCATGATTGGAGTAAGATCCATCCCCATCCCTCCTAACATAAAACTGGAATGCTCATTTTTAACCCAGAGATTTACTCTGACCTATTTGAGTGAAGAACCGAATTAGTGCTGGCAATTGTAGTCTTGTTGCCCAACAGGAGAATATTCCATAAGGACTGGAACAGGGAAACAGCCAATGGGAAAGAAGTATTCATGACTTTTAAAAGTGCCATTATGCACCATTCCGGTTATTAGCCCCATACGCAGTATGGTGAGGAGTGTATTGTGAAATTGTTCACTGATTATTTTACAATTGGTCATGACACTGCCCCTAGGCTCTTTCATTCCTGAAACAATGATGACCTTCTGCTCTCTTTGAGATGGCATTGGTCAAATGAAGTTAACACATAAGTCACACCACTGCCTGTTGCCTAAGCCCACACTCAGGTGGTTATAAAAGATCCCAACGCACTATTTCGAAGAGGGGTAGACAAGTTTTCTCCCTGTGACCTGGGTGATATTAATTCTTCAATCGACATCAGTTAAAATGGTTACCTGGTCATTATCGTACTATTGTTTGAGGGACACTGACTTGCATATATGGACTCTTGTGTGTCTCCCCAGTTACAATAGTGCCCATACTTCAGTGACTGTAAGATAATGAGAATGTGAAGTTCACAACAGAGACATAGGACTTTCTTCCAGGGAAGTCACTATTGTCAGCTAACAAAAAAGTATCAGCATGCAAAGGGTTAATAGTTCAGTACAAAATGGGTGGAACAATGCTTGTTATAGTCAGCAGTAATGCAGAAAACGTGCTCTATCAGCACTGATAGACTGAACAATCTTCTCTTCAGAAATAAATAATATATGAAAAACCCAGACTTCTATTATAGATGAATCATGTGTGGAATTTCTCAGAAAACATTGGATTAATAATAACCTGATTTCTTTGCATTTAAGGATGACAGTCAGAAAGAATTAGATTTTTCTGCGGTAAAGTGAGTTTGATTAAATTAATATGCCTGGAGAAGAGAAGGCTCCCTTGGATCAGCAAGGCAATCAACGCATGTCATTCCTGATGGCGGGAGCTCTTAGAATGCTTTGATGTAGCGCTCTCTGGCTGTTTCGTCTTTGTTGCTGATGACAGGCTGTCGGTATTAATAAAATGTGCACTTTTATATACATATAGAAATTTCTACTGTACATGATTATTTGGAGCTGGCTGTTCGCCACGGTTGGTAAAAAGACAACACACCTCCAGTTCAGTTTAATATCTAACCTATGGAACTCACAGAATCAAACACTCTTTTACCTATACATTGACACACATACACACACACACATAGACACAGATGTAGACACACACACACATGTACTTAACTGTGTATGCAAAATCATGTATGCACACTCAAACACAAGTACATACTCCTGCACATAAACATAGACAACACGTACACAGAACATGCACATAAAAATTCACACATGCTCACACAGTGCACCCAATACATTATGAGCACATACATACTTAAATAAACAAAGAAGTACACATACAGCAGCATATTACTTTATTAATTAGGTTTAAAGGTCGGCATAACTTGTGGGCCGAAGGGCCTGTTCTGTGTTCTGTGTTCTAATTGTAATGTGCTTTTGGTTGTCCGGAAGATGCGGATCTTCAACCCCAATAATCTGCTCTCACTGATATAACTTTAGTGAATCACGGAGACAGCGGTCTAAACAGAGTTGGCTGATCTGCCTACCTCATTCTTGAAATGCCATGGAGAAATCCAAATACATTGATAAAATGAAGACTTTTGAGAATGGTGTGGTTTAACACTAAGATGGGTAATATGTGGTTATACACCCTGCGTGTCAGGCACTGCCTAATGGGAAATTCTCAGTCCTCAGTCTCTGCCAACCCAAGGCAATGTTCTGGTGTGACACTGTGAATGGTTTCACTGGTCAACATTCGGAAAAGGAAGTAAATGCTGGTTAGTGATCAGTATCAGATGAGTGGCACAGTGGCATTATGGGCAGCACAGTGGTGCAGCTAAAAAAGCTGCTGCCTCACAGCTCCCACAACCTGGGTTTGATCCTGACCTCTGGTGCTATCCCCGAAGAGTTTGCATGTTTTCCCTGCGGCTGCATAGGTTTTTTCCCACATCCCCGGGTTGGAGGTCAATTGGCCACTGTAAATTGTGCCTAGTGTGTAGGTGAGTGGTAGAATTCATGGGGAATTGATGGGAATGTAGGGAGAACAAAATGGGTTAAGTGTAGCATTAGTGTAAAAATGAGTGCTCGGTGGTTGGCATGGACTCGATAAACCAAAGGGCCTGTTTCTGTGCT
>JARFYF010000074.1:102044648-102056880 GCA_030265395.1 Rhina ancylostomus
TGAGTGGAGGAAAATTTATGGGAAATGTCAGAGGTAGGTTTTTTACACAGAGAGTGGTGGGTGCCTGGAATGCACTGAGGGTGGTTGTAGAGGCTGATACAACAGGGAGATATAAGAGACTTAGGCAGTACATGTAGGAAAAATGGAGAGTTATGGGCTGTGTAGGAGAATTAGATTGATCATGGAGTAGGATTATATAGGTTGGCATGACACTGTGGGCCGAAGGGCCCATACTGTGCTGTACTGTTCTATGATCTATCTGCTCTTAATCCCCCTCTCACCAGGCAGAACAGTGATAGACTTCCCTGGGTCCTCTCCTTTCACCCCACCAGCCTCCACATCAACACATCATCCACCACTGTTTCCACCAGCTGCAATGTGATCCAAGCACCAGTCACATCTTCCCCTCTCCCCCACCTTTCTGCAGAGTCCATTCTCTTCAGGATTCCCTGGTCTTCTCATCATTCCCCACCCACCCCTCCGCATCCCCGGGCACTTTCCCCTGCAACTGTAAGAGGTGTAGCACCTGTCCCTTCACCTCCACCCTTACCACCATCCCGGGACCTAAACAGCCTTTACAGGTGAGGCAGAGGTTCTTCTCTACCTCTACTGACCTGGTCTACTGCATTCAGTGCTTGTGATGTGACCTCCCCTCCGTTGGTGAAGCCAAGCTCAGACTAAGTGACTGATCTGTGGAGCACCTCTGCTCTGTCTGCAGCGGCCTTCTCGAGCTTCCAGCCGCATGCCATTTTAATTCTCCTTCCGACTCCCACACCAGCCTGTCTGTCCTCAGCATTCTCCGTCGCTATGGAGAGGCCAAACACAAAATGGAAGAACAGCATCTCATATTCCGCTTGGATAATTTACAGCCCAATGGTATGAACATCGACTTTTCCAGTTTCAGATTCCCTCCTCCCATACAGCTTGTCCACCGAGTTTTCTTCTCCCCTTGTTCATCCGTCCCATACCCATCCCCAGACCAGGTTCCACCTGCCCATCAACTCCTCCCCATCTGATTCCACCAATCACCGACTGAACTCTATCCCTCACTGATGAGTATTTATCCTGAGACCTGTGATACTATTGCTATAATGTGAATCATTTTACATTGAGGATGGATAGTAAGAAAGCCACGTGTGGCTACAAATAAATGTACATTTAATACGGCAAATATGAACTACTTGCTTATTATTCTCATATATCTTGATCTGTATAATTTTAGATATATTGAAACGGTTTCCATTTTAATGCACTGGGACTTTAAAGAAAGAAGGATGCTGAATGTTTGATGTTAGTTTATGTGGGGCAGTAAAGATAATTTAAGGATGAGTCTACTTCTTCTTGTGAGGCAGTCCCTCAGGACTGGGGATGACTTGTTTCCACTCTGGTTCTGTGGGTTTTGAGGTTGCTGTCGAAGCCAATGAGGAAACCACAGGCTCTTCCACAGATGGGGCAGCAAATGCACAATGAGGCGGACTGGTGCGTGCTTTTGGGAGCTGGTGCACTCCGTTTGCTCTTTTTGCTGGCCTTGTGCATTCTAAGCCAAAGAGACCCAAGGTTCAGTGCTCAGTGGAGAAGGAACATTCAGTGCCATGCTGAATGTTCCTTCTCCATTTTGGCCAAGGGTTCCCATGAGTCAGTATAGAAGTGACATTTTCACAGGAATGTCTTTAAGTCATTTCCTCTGTCCTGGTACTTTCTTGCCTTTGCCGAGGCTCAGAGTGGACAAGTGCAAGCTTGGAGAGATCTCACAGTTGTTTCTATGCCTCCCTTCCGCAGGTGCGGGTGTCCCCCAGTTCCAGCCAATCACGCTAAACGGGCGCATCCAGTTGCAGGTGAATGGATCCCTCTTAATTAAGCACGTGCTCGAAGAAGACAGTGGGTACTACCTCTGTCAGGTCAGCAATGACGTGGGAGCTGATGTCAGCAAGTCCATGTACCTCACCGTCAAAAGTAAGTTATGATTTAATGCCTATAGTGGTTACAGTCAAGTGATGGTCATCACCTAGCAAGTAGGGCATGGTAGTGTGGCAGTTAGCGCAACGCTATTTTACAGCACCAGTGACCTGGGTTCAATTCCCACTGCTGTCTGTAAGGAGTTTGTATGTTCTCCCTGTGTCTGCGTGCGTTTCCTCTGGGTGCTCTAGTTTCCTCCCACATTCCAAAGATGTAAAGGTTAGGAAGTTGTGGGCATGCGATGTTGGCGCTGGAAGCGTGGTGACACTTGCGGGCTGCCCTTTTACAGAATACTCGACGCAAAAGGTGCATTTCACTGTGTTTCAATGTACATGTGACTAATAAAAAATTTCTTATCTTGTCTGTAAGAGCAGCACAAAACAATTAAATGAGTGCATCTTCTCACTGCTGATATAAACAAAGTATATATTGTCGAACAGCTAGACTGTGTAGACTGAGGAGTTCCCAGTTTATCTGTGGACTGGGCCGATCTCAGCCAAAAGTGATTGTTGAGATTTTGGTCTGGAACTAGCTGAATGCAAGTCAGAGGCTTTTTTTAAATTCATTTGCAGTCCTTGAGTAGACCCACAATGCTGTCTAGGGATAGATTCCTGTAATTTTGACCCAGCCACAGAGAAGGAATGGCGATATATTTCCAAGCCAGGATGGTGTGTGGTTTGCAGGGCAACTTCCAGATGGTGGTGTTCCTCTGCTTTTGATGCCCTTGTTGTTCTAGCTGGTAGAGTTCATGGGTTTGGAAGGTGCTGTCTAAGGAGTCTCAGTGAGTTGCTGCAGTGCATCTTGTAGATGGTACGAACTGCTGCTATGGTGCTTTATAGAGAACCCCTCACATTTCAGCCTCTGTGTCTGCACACTGCAGTATGGAAGTCAGGAATTTAGATCTGCATGCACCTGTACTGAAACTCTCTGCCATGGAGACCCAGCATGTTCTATAAGTTGCTGAACCAGGGGCCTGATGCACTTTGCTTTAGGTCCCATTGTTGGCACACCTAGTAAGGCCCAGCTCATTTGAATGAGATCACTGATCTTCATTAAAGTTAACTTTATTTTGAAACATATTTATGTTTAATGAATTAATTGTGGCTTCAAATATAGCTATAAATTTTTTAAAGTTGTTTAACCTGTGGTGGTGACACCATCACATCCTGAGGGGCTACGTGGCCATAGCCATTTAGTTCAGCTATGGGAATGGTGAAAGTAGTGACCATAGGTATGGGACAGGATCAGTGCAATCTGGCCCATCCTAACTAGCCTTTGCACTCTAGTATTGTTAAATGGAAGCTACGAACAATCTGCTAGAGGAACTCAGCAGGTCATTCGCAGTCTCTTGTGTCTCCATTGTTAAATGGAAGCGTGTGTGTGTGTGTGTGTGCATATGTGTGATTGTGCACACACACACATGAATCCACATCTTCGTGTTGGTGCACCTCTGAGGGAACACACATGTGTTTTATTGTGGATGCGCCTTTGCCCAGTTTCCAGAGGAAGGGTGCATGCACGTACCCTCTGCACCTATTACTTTCTGCGTAAGACAATTGTAAAAGAATAGCAATAGGAGTTGAGACTTGCTGGTGCAAGAGTTTGGTCTTAAGCATCAGTAAGCATTCGCATGTTTTGAAGAAGGACTTGCTGTGCCTCTGAAATACTGAGATGAAATTTAAAGGAACTAAATATCACTGAAGGGGATGAAGTGAGAACATGGCTGAAGAGGTGAAGGCATTGCATCTGTGATCAGGTTGTACAAAGAGGACAGTGATAGCAATGCCCACAGATCACTCACAACCCCCGAACTGAAGGCCTGAAATCATAGGCAGTGTAAAATTGCCTCAGTTGGTGACAGTGATATCACTAGACCCTCTGACATAAGCTTTGAAGTACCAAGCCTACTTAGGATGCATAAGCACGTCCCACTCGCTGCCTTTGTTGTTCTGACTTAGAGTTTCTAGCTTATCCAGCAAGCAGAGGGATTGGGTTCACAATGATTCAACACAGTTTGTGGAATTTAATTCCAAATCACAGGCTTTTTAGAAAGTGCCCACTTACCGATTAGTGTCTGCAGTTTCAGTCTGTACACTAAATGATGGGGAACCCATCCACATCAATGTCTGGTACAATTCCACACCACTCAGCATCCACAACCGTTCTGCTGCAGACTATATTTATTCTCTTCATTCCAGGTGAATGAAACAGTGGGCAACTTTGTCATAAAAATATCACTCCATACAGTGACGACGCCACAGCCAACCAGTGCCAAAATGGTCAAGCAATGCCTTTGCTGAGGAAGTTCGGCGACCCCACTGCTGCAAGTGAGAGTGATTGGTTTTATTTGCAACTATCCTCCAAACACTGCAACTTTCTTGGATAAAGCTACCCTGCTCTTCTTGAGAGAAGTTGCTGTAGTTTATATTTGCTCTCATCTTTAAAAACACTGTTTCCTGACAAATTTCATCTTATTTGCTGTATGATAGGCTGTCGATTTTAAGATGTTTGTCTCTGTCCATCTCCAGCTCGTTATGTATTATCAATACATAAAGAAGCATGAGGAAGCCATTTGGCCTTCTAGCCTTACCTTACCATCATTCAATTGGATCGTAGCTGTACCTGTGCTTCAAGTCCAATTTCCTGCTCCTAACCATATTCCTGATTGCCATGGTATCCAAAAGTCTGTCTCAGTCTTGAATACAATAAATGTCTGAGCACACACAACTTCTTGTGTGGAGAATTCAAAGGATTCACAACTCCCTTCATGAAGAAATTTCTCCTCATCGCAGTCTTGATGGACCATCTCTTAACTTGAAACTAGAGCAACAAACAGTCTGCTGGAGGAACTCAGCAGGTCAAGCAGCATCAATGATTTGAGCACATAAATTTCGGCTAATACTCCAAAATAGCACAGACGAAATGATCGACTCTTCCCTCCTTCCCACCCCACTTCCTTCCACTCATCCATGCACCCACCCACACAAGTGTATACTCTCCTTAGGTAAGAAGACCAAAATAGTACACAGTACCCCAGGTGTGGTGTATCCAAAACTCCATATCATTGCGGCAAAACCTCCTTACTCTTATATTCAATCCTCTTGCAGTGCAGAATGAGGTACCATTTGCCTTTACAACTCCTCAATGAACATGTGTGATTGTTTTTTAACAATCTACGTACAAGGGTTCCCAAATCCCACTGAACAACATTTGTGAGCCACCCTTTTTTTAGAAACGAGTTTGCTTTTTCATCCTTCCCACTCAAGTTGGTAACTTCACCCTTCCAACTGCCACCCTCTTGCTCAATCACATAACAGATAGATATCTATGTGCCCTAGTTGCCTCTTTATGCTTAGTTTTCTAACCAGTTTTCTCATTACATGAGAATTAAATACATTACACTCAATTTCCGTTTCTCCCTCCCATCTGAATTATCAAAACCAGTAGACATCCATACATGGATTCCTGTGGAACAGAAGTGGTTATAGTCTGATATCCTAAAGAAGACCCATTTGTTCCCACCCTCTGTTTACTGCCCAAGAGTTAATCCTTAAAGCTTGATGAAATATTTCCCTGTATGCAATGAGCCCTTGTTTTGGCATCATATCCAATGGCTTCTTGAAATCTGCATACCAGATAATTGCAAGAATCAACCTGATTACTTGAAAGAAAATGACCAGGTTGTATTTATTTAGCTATTTTCACCTTTTTCAGAACACCTTTAAAGTGCCCCATGTGGCAGAGATTGGACCTCTATCTTGATCAGGCTGAGACCTAACAGAAACAGAGTAACTTTGAGCAGACTCTGCCCATGTCTCCGTACAGCTGTCACCAACACCAGTAGGTGATGTCTGATGGGATTGATTGATGGGCAGCCACTGCGAGTAATGTTGCTCCATGATACGCATGGCAAGGCTGTCTTCAAGGGCTGATGACCTCCTCTGATTGCTGCACAACAATGTGTGGGCACCTATTTTGAAGTGAGTGTGATCTCATCAGGATCCAAACCGTTTTCATTTTAAAACTTCCTTCTGAATTTAAAACACTCCAATGCTGTTTCAAACTTGTTTTTGTGAGTTTATGAGTGGAAGCCGTTTTGGCACTTATACTAAATGCAATGGTTTACATTTCTGTCTAAAAGTTTACCCCGGTGAATACTCCCCACTCTAAAGAGCAAAGGCAAAAATCTAAATACTGAACATGCAATAATATTAAAAAGGAAATCTGCACAGCTGACAAATTAATTTCATGGCACTTGGTTAATGGTTGAAGGAGTGTTTTACTGGCAATGCAATGTTGTTATTAAAAGAGGCTTTGCCTGCATATAATATGATGAAGAGAAGCTTCCCTTATCAAAGCAGAACAGGGGCCTCCCCAGTGAGTAGGCTTCTATTTGAAACTAATGAAAGGCCCTGCAGGCTCAGAGCAGTTATAGCACACTTTGCTTTCCCTGTGAGAGAGGCTCCTTCATGCTGAGTCCCTGTGGCTTAGATCAGAAATGCTAAATCAATGTTTACTGTGAAACCAAGATTTACTGAGTTAGATGGAGGGATGGGGGGTTGGGAATGTCAAGTACTGCAGATCTACACCAGCAAACACAAAATTAGTATCGTTGTAATTTATGCCAAAGTTACCATGTTATCAGTTAGTGTGAGGGAGGGTAGGGAAACGTTAGGAGACACTCAACTACTGATGCCCAAAAATTGTGATGACATATATTTACCTGCCCATTCACTATTGTAAATGGCAGAGACTTGACAACCAGCATTTGGACCCACTCACTTTTCACGCCAGGCTTTCTTTGACTGACAGTGAAGAGCTAACAAGGGAAATTAGCTTCACTGGTCACTTGGTTTTAACCTGCAATCACTTGTGTCCTACATGTAGTGATCCCTGGTCCCCAGCCATAGCTTGCAGTGACTTGAGACAGAGCAGTTGATTAGGCCAGTTCATTGCATTTGGTGGCGATAGCCCAGACAGACTGAACAGCACTGTGTCACCCATTGCTTACATTTCCCCTCGCCTCCGACAGCAACCTTTCCTGCTGCTATACTGTGGCTGCCATGAGGAATATTCTGTAAGCGCTGGCTTGCCTCCAAGCAATCAGCATGGGATTAATGCAAGATCTGTGAGCTACGCAGACAGCTCACAATGGGAGCCACATGGGTCCTGTGAAAGAATATAAATTTATGCATAAATCCCACAGTGCTACCGTTGATATATTTTGGTTTGAATTTGGGTTTGAATTTTCAGGAAATCGTTCGGGTATTAGCACTTTCCACATACACATGTGCACCAAAAGAGGGTGAACTCCAATTTCTAGGCATCAATATGTACATTGTTTCTGAATTTTATGTTGTTTTTTAAATGGCCTGCGTATCCATGTACTGGTCATTAATTATATCAAAAAGACAGTAGTTCTAACTAAAGTAGTGATTATTACATGAAGCAGATTGCATTTATAATGTTCAGTTATGTTCAACTCAAGCTGGTCCAAGAAACAATCCCTGTCACTTCTTGTCAAGTTAATGGCTTAGTTAAATTATTTGAAAGGATGGGATGGGGTTTGGGGCAATTGGAAGAGCATTGTACTGTGGAAATGAGAAAATGTGCAAATTATAGCAGGGAGCAGCAGAAAAAAAGTATTTCCAGAGATGACAAAGCTTTGTCTTCTGTGGTCATGATCCTGATATATATTCCTGACTATTGAGAACGATAGCTTCGTGGTTAAGTTCATGAACTAATGACAGTAGCCTTGATTAATGATCTAAACGATTGAGTTGAAATTCTGCTATGACATCAAGAAAATTTGAATTAATTTATTAAATAATCTGAAATATTGGAAGGAAAGCTATCAGTAAAGACCCCTCTAGTTCACTTGTGTCTCTAAGGGGCCTATGTGTGACATCAGATCCACAGCAAGGTGGTTCACCCTCAACCGCTGCTGATGAGATGGACTCTGACCTCACAATCTACCTCGTTGTTACCTTGCACCTTATTGTCGACCTGCACTGCACTTTCTCTGTAGCTGTGACACTTTACTCTGCATTCTGTTACTGTTTTACCCTGTACTACCCAATGCACTGTGTAATGAATTGACCTGTATGATCGGTATGCAAGACAAGTTTTTCACTGTACATCGGTACAAGTGACAATAATAAACCAATTCCAATTCATCTGAGAAATTAGCCTGGTGAGTCTCTTCTGAACTGTCTCCATCCCTCTTGTGTCATTCACTGAAGATTTTGCATCTGTATCTCCATTACATGGTCCTTGCAACATCCACTGATCGGTACAGCTTCCCTGAAGCATCCTAAAATAGTCCACTCTCCCAAATCTCTCTGAAGGCAACAGTCCGGCTTCTGCAGTCTGACCTTGTGGTTGGAACCCCTTCATTCATTTCCCAAATTTCAGTCATTCCAACCCTCATTGCCTGAGCCTAGAGTTTAGTTCACTGCCACCTCATTGTGAAGCCCCTGGGGATGTTTGTGGTATCTCCGATATGGGGAAAGAACCAAGTGATGGAGAGGGAGAATCTGAGGCTGAGAGGTGAGGAACAAATGGCGTCCAGTGTCAAAGAGCTTCCGACAAGCAATCACCGTGTTTGTCTGTGAGGGATGAATCTTATGTGCCTCTGTCTCTGATTTACTTCATGGAGACGCAAACCGGCCAACCAAAGTGAAGTTAATGGAGTGAGTTTATCTCAATCCCCGCACCCACTCTTAAACATCTACTACCCACTGGAGTCTGGGTCAAAACAGCCATTCTTCATATGTGAGCAGTGATGAGCTATTGGACCGTGTGAGGGCTCACTACAGCTGAGCATGGTCCTTACTTGATACCCAGTGATTCATTTCCAGGTGGGGGAGTGCGAGGGCTGGGGGAGTTATTGGACAAGGAAACCTGGCCTTATTGTTGGCCAGAAGCTGTGACTCCTTCCCCAAACACGATGGTCACAACACAAATCGGGTGTGGTCCAGCTTAGCTGGCTGTCCATATCCAACCCTCTGAGATCTCTGCTCTCCACCAGTTCTGGCCTCTTGCATTTTCCCTATTTTGGTCGCACTCCCTGGCTCTGTATTATGCACTCTAAACATATCCACCTCCCTGATTCCTCTAATTCTCTCCACCCTTAACCACTGGTGCTGAGCCTTGGGTCCCAATGCTGCACAAACAGAAGTTACTTATTCCCTGATCAACATCAGTAAAAAATTTCATCATTATTACACCGCGCTTTCTGGGCTCTTATGATGCAGAACCTGACTGTTTCTATAAGCAACAACCTGCACCAAGAGGTACATCGCTGACTGGAAACTCTCAACACCCAGAGGCTGCAGAAAGACAACCCTACCTCCTTTTATTTTTCTCTTTTCCCTTTTTTCCTTCACTTTCTCTTTTATTTTCCCTCTTTTGCTCTCTCTCACATTCTTGCATTTTATGTTTCTCTCACTTTTCTGCTCACTTCCTCCTTTAGTTTCTATTTTTCCTTTCTCTTTCCTTTTGTCTCATTTCTTTATCTCTCTTCTCTCTGATTCTGCCTTTTTCTCTTTCCTCTCTCACCCTGTTTTTACTGTGCTTTTTCTTTCCTCTCCCACTTTTTTCTCTCTTTCTTCCCCTTTCACTCTTTCTCCCTCTCACCCAGAACACTATTAAGGGGACTTAATGTTATGACAGCGCACAGGTTTAAGGTGAGAGGAGAGAAGTTTAAAGGGGACCTGAGGGGTAAGTTTTTCACGCAGAGGGTAGTGGGTATGTGGAACGAGCTGCCGGAGGAAGTGATAGAGGCGGGTACAATTATGACATTGAAGAGGATAATTACAATGTTCAAGAGATATCTTGAGAGGTACACAGATAGAAAAGGTTTAGAGGAATATGGGCAAATGGGATTTGTGTAGATAACATCTTGATCGGCCTGGACAAGTTGGGCCAAAGGGCCTGTTTCTGTGCTGTATAACTCTATGAATCTCTGTGAATCTATAAGCATATTGGGGTGTTTTATAAAGTACCATCAGAGCCCCGCTCCAATCCCAGGAGTCTCACTGGTGAATATTGTGATATTAATCAGCTTAGACCATCCATGATAACAACAATGCTTTGCATTTATGTAGCAATTTTGCCAGCTCCAGATCAGCCCAATGACCTTTACAGCCACTCTTACAGCATGGGAAACTTGGCAGCCAATTTTTGCACAGCAAGCTCCCATAAACAGCAATGTGATCACGATGATGTTGAGGGCCAAGTATTGTCCCAAGAAGAGCTCTGGTCTTTTGTACGGTCCTTCATGTCTATCCGAGAGGGCAGGTGGGCCTCTGAAGGATGGCTCTCCAACAGTGCGGCACTCGCTCAGTACCACACCGGGCTCTCAACCTCAATATTGTGCCCAAGCTGCTGGAGTGAATCTTGCCTTGCCAGGTGCCAGTGGTGAGGAGCAACCTGGAAATCGGGCGATTTCCTGGGTGACCCCTGTACAGTCAGTGCATGAGAATCCTCTTGCAGGAGCAGGTTTGCCATGTAATAATTGTCTTAAAGAAAGCATATGCCATACTTGCCTTCAGTGATCGGGGCAGTGAGTATAAGAGTCAGGAACTATATAAAACTTTGGTAAGGCTGCACTTGGAGAATTGTGGGCAGTTCTGTTCATCCTGTGACAGAAAAGATGTGGAGGCCTTGGAGAGGGTGCAGAAGAGGTTCACCAGGATGCTGCCTGGATTAGAATGTATGAACTATAAGGAGAGGTTGGACAAACTTGATTTTTTTTCTCTCTGGGGGCTGAGGAGAAACCTGATAGAAGCTCATAAAATTATGAGAGACACTGATAGGGCAGGCAGTCAGAATCTTTTACCCAGGGTAGAAATGTAAAATATTAGAGGACGTGCATTTAAGGTAAGAAGGTGAAAGTTTTTTTTTGCACAGTATTAAGTGTCCGGGATGAGCTGCCAGGGGTAGTGGTGGAAGCAGATATGATAGAGGTGTTTAAGAGGCTTTTAGATAGGCACACGAACATGCAGGGAATGGAGGGATGTGGATCATGTGCAGACAGAAAAGATTTAGTTTAATTTGGCATCGTGTTCGGTGCAGACATTGTGGGCTGAAGGGCCTGTTCCTGTGCTGTATGTTCTGTGTAACTGTCCTCTGTGGCTGTGACGGAAAGAGGCAGTGGCCACCGCTCTGATGTTAGGGAGGAAATGTGGAGACATTTTTTCCACTCAGAGGGTGGTGAATCTTTGGAATTTTCAACTCTGCTTGGCTGTGCTCAGTTACTGATAGCATTTGAAAAATATTTTTTGAATATGAGACAATTTCAGGAATATGGGGAGGATGCATGAAAGTGGGGCTGGGGTGAAGCATCAGCTCTGATCTTGTACAGCAGAGCAGACACAATGGGTTGGATGCCTATTCCTCCTTCCTGTTTCTGATGGAGTTGGTTGAGCAGAGGTGGTCCCAGGTTTACTTTGGCCAGTGTGAACCCCGAGGTACGCTGCATCACTGAACCCCCAGCTTTGTCGGGAAGACCCATGAATCAAAACTCTCCAGGTGCTGGGAATCCGAACTAATAGCAGAGAATGGTTCAGATACTCAGCAGCTCCGGCAGCATCTGTGGAGAGAGAAACAGATGACGCTTCAGGTCAATGACCTTTCATCAGACGTTGATGGACCTGATATGTGAACTCCCTCCCTCTCTCTCCACAGATGCTGTCTGTCCTGCTGAATGTTTCCAGAGCTTTCTACTTGTCTTATTGCTAAGAACCATTGTTGTTAGACAGATCCACAGCCCACTTGTTACCCCTTGTGATCTAACAGTAGTGCATTCTGGTCCCTTGTGTCAACAACATGAGTTTGAATCCCAGCGTGGCAGCAAGGAATTTAAATTCACGTAATTAAAAATAAATCTGGAATTGAATCTCATCCAAGTCATGGTAACCATGACATTACTGAATTGTTTAAAACCCATCCCCTTCAGAGAAGGGAATCTATCTTCCGAACCAGATTTGGCCTAAGTGTGACCCCAGACCCACTCATATGATTGGTTTTTAACTTCCTCCTAAATTTGGGGGCAGTTGGGGATGGGCATTAAATGCTGGTCCAGTCGGTGAATCCTGTGGATGAACAGATGACAGACTAGCCCTTGGAGGTGACACCTTCGGTCAGGCAGTGGGGGCAGGAGGTCACAGTTTCTATGCAGCACTCCGAGTTTGTGTCCTCTGGGAAGAGAGGGAGCGAATGGGACGTTCCTTGACCCAACAGGACCAGCCATCTCCCAGAGATCGGGACAACA
>JARFYF010000074.1:102121391-102132133 GCA_030265395.1 Rhina ancylostomus
TTCCCCCCCTCACCTTAAATTTACACTGTCTAGTTTTTCCATTCCCTTTCCCTGGGGAAAAAAAACTGTGTGCATTCAGCCTATCTATGCCCCTCATGATTTTATACACCTCTGTAAAATCGTTCCTCAGTCTCCTACACGCCAAGGAATAAAGTCCCAGCCTGTCCAACCTCTCCCTATAACTCAGGCCCTCGCATGAGAAGGCAACATTCTCGTAAATCTTCTTTCCACTCTTTTTTGGCTTAATGACATCTTCCCTGTGATGGGGTGACCAGAACTGTAATCAATACACCAAGGTGCAGCCTCACCAGCGTCTTGCACAGCCAGATCAGTGACCTGTGAAAATTTCGTACAGCAGCAAAGCAGAAACTCTGCTTAATGATCTTTGTGCTTGTTGGCTACAAAAACTCAGAAAAGGCCTTTCAGCCCAACAGGTCCATGCTGACCAAGATACCCATCAAAGCTAGTCCCATTTGCCAGCATTTGGCCCACATCCCTCCTAAACCTTTCCACTCCATGTAGTTGTCCAAGTGCCTTATAAGGGGCACACCTTATGCCCCTTGAGGGGCTGAGTGCCCCCATACTGTGTGTTCAATAGGTGCCTTTTGCTGGACAATGGGAGGGGTGGGATCAGTGTTGGTTGTGAGGCCCCTACAGTTGAATAGCTGCTGATCCTTGTGCCTGGGTGGAAGAATGATTGCTTGGGTTACTGTTGTGGACGTGTTTGCATCCCTCTCTCCCTGCCCGTTGGGTGGGGAGTTGGGTGGAATGGGACTGAGGGGGAGCCTGATTTGGAATTATGATCGAGCATCGGGAAAGGTCTCTTCGGATCCACCACCTCACTTTGTTTCTAATGCCTCGCTCTTCCTTTTCTCCTCCAGACCTCCGGAGTACCGAGGGCAAGTCCCGAACATGAGCAGCCCACCAGCCACGGGACTGGGTGAGGAGGTGCCCCTGACCACCCTGGAGACCAATGCCCCTGGACTTCCCTCCTACGAGGAAGCTCTGAGGAGATCGGGCCATTACGATGCCCCGCCCCCTCCGTATGCTGGGTCTGTACCGTTATCTGCCTCCTTTTTGTTTTAAAGCTATCCTTGATCTCAACAAAATCTTGTACAGCTAGGAGAGTCCACACAACCCCCACTGCCTGGTAGCAAAAGACACAGTGACTCCCTAACACTCCCCAAAATGGATAGCCAACTCTGGGGCGGGCATTCCCAACGGTGTAGTCATGTGACCTCCTCCCCCTTGCACTATTGGTCACCCAACATGCCAATCAACATGGCCTTCCCACAGCCAATTGGGAAGTGAGTGGAGACGTACGATATTACAGGTGCTGGAAATCTGGAGCAACACACAAAACGCTGGAGGAACTCAGCGGGTCAGGCAGCGTCTGTGGAGGGAAATGGACAGTTGACATTTTGGGCCGAGACCCTTCATCAGGTCTAGGAATTGTTCTTTATCCAATCGGATGATTTTTTATTGTTTGTCAATCAAAACACCTTTTTATTCCCATCTCTTGAGATTTTCATAACCAAAGTGCACAGAGAAAAGATAATTAAACAGTTCCTGTTTCCCCGCTGTACGAGTTTTCCCATGGGTACTAACCTAGTTGTACAAGATGTCGGTGAGACAACACCTGCACTCTTTTGGTCACCCTGTTATAGGAAACTTTGTCATTAAGCTGGAAAGAGTGCAAAGCAGATTCCTGAGAATGTCACCAGGATTCAAGGGCCTGAATTATAGGGAGAGGTTGGGTAGGCTGGGACTTCCTGCGAGCATAGGAGAGTGAGGGGTGACCTTACAGAGGTGTATAAAATCATGAGGGGTATATATAGGGTGAATGCACAAAGGTTTTTCCCAGGGAAAGGGAATCAAAAACTAGAGGGCATAGATTTAAGGTGAGAGGGGAGGAATGTAATTCGAACCTGAGTGGCAACTTCTTGACACAGAGGGTGGTGGGTAAATGGAACGAGCTGCCAGAGGAAGTGGTTGAGGTAAGTATAATAGTACCATTTAAAAGAAACTTATTCAGGGACATGGATAGGAAAGGTTTAGAGTGATGCGGGCTAATGGGACGAGCTTAGATGGACATCTTGGTTGGGTATGGACGAGTTGGGCCGAAGGGCCTCTTTCTGTGCTGTGTAACTCTATAGTCAGCATTGGAGGCTGAAAGTCTCAAAGGCTCTAGGTTCAGTATCCAATCAGATTGTCTGATAGTTCCTCGGCAATGGCCAGAGGTCTAAACTCTTGACATCTTTGATGGATGATTGGCTGAGGTTGGCAGTAATGCCCCTGCTGGCTAACCTAGAATGTGGCCTGTTGGGAGAGTGGGGCCTGTGACCAAGGAGGGATTGTCCAGTTTGGGAGAGGGACCAGGAGATGGTGGAACCTCGATCACAAGCCTATGGAATCTTTGCAGGAGGACAGTAACCAAGCTCTTGTTTTTTTTGCCACCCAAACTGTTTTGTTCTGGTTTTGAGTGTGCTTGTGGGAGTGCCTTTTTTGCCAGGGAACAAGGTCTGTGTTTATGAGGGAGGGATAGATGGAGTGGACAGTCAGAGACTCTTTCCCAGGGTGACAATGGCTAGCACGATGGGACAGAATTTTAAGGTGATTGGAGGAAGGTATAAGGGGGATGTCAGGGGTAATTTTTTTTTAAACACAGAATAGTGGGTGTGGAACACATTGGAGGCAGATACATTAGGGATATTTAAGAGACTCTTCATTTCTCTATCATTCATGTGGCGATGTGGGAGGGAAGGGTTAGATAGATCTTAGAGCAGGATAAAATGTTGACACAACATTGTGGGCCGAAGGGCCTGTACTGTGCTGTAATGTTCTATATAACTGCAGATCCTTACCATCAAACTGAAAAAGAATAAATTTAACTAAGCCTTTGATGATGGTTTTGAGGGAGGTCAAGAGTGAGGGGGCATCCATTTCACATATCCATTAAGAGAGAGAAGAGAGGCCAGAAGAAATTACTTTGAAGGATCTTTGGGCAGTGGAAAATTTTAATCAATGAAATAGTTGAGCCACCTTTTCATAGCTAAATGGGATCAATATTCAAGGCAGAGGAAGACGCAGGCCCACAGGGTGAGTGGGAGCATGAATTGCGTTGAAGTGCTTTCAGAAAGACACAGATAACTGAAAAGTTCGCAGCAGGATAATTGACCAACTACAAGTGTCAAAGGTTGGATGAAGAGCAACACTTCTAGTAGTAAAGGTAACAAAAGAAGCTGGAAGTGCTCAGTGAGTCAGGCAGCATATGTGGGGGAAGGAAACAAAGTTATCTTTTGATGGCCTTTTACCAGAACCTTTTTGTTCTTTTGCGCCACCAAGTATTAGTTGGGTTTTCGCACTTCAGATGACGATTCATCTGCTGTGTAATAATTTTCAGCATGGTAGTTCTGTGTTTTAATCTTTCCTATTTGTTCCATCTTTTTTTTCTTCAGATTACACCAACGGTGAGAGGAGATTCAGGGTTCTTTTCCTGTCATGCTATAAATTCGTACGGAGAGGATCGAGGGTTAATACAGCTCACTGTACAAGGTATGCTCTAATGCTTTGCTAACTGCTTTAATCTCCTGCCTTACCCCTACTCCTCATGCAATGTTGACTTTGGAGATCAATGGAGACCACGCATTGTGGCATATGCCACTGTGCAGGATCATCTCAGGGAGATTGACAAACTGGATCTGAAATTGGCTTAGTGGCAGGAAGCAAAAAGGAACTGGTTGATGGGTGTTTTTGCAACTGGATAGCTATTTCCAATGGGGTTGCATGGGGCTTAATACTTGATTCTTTGCTTTTAGTAATGATATAGATTTAAATATAGGGACATGATAATACATCTACAGACGATACAAAAATTGGCTGTGAAGATGACAAGGACGACAAAAGGTGGAGAGGATCTGATCAATTGGGCAGAATAGTAGCAAATGGAATTTAATCCAGAGAAATGAGAGGTAACACATTTCGAGAGGTGCTATGAGGCAAGAGAGGCACTATAAGCAGGAGGATACTGAGAGATGTGGAGGTACAAAGAGATCTTGCAGTGTAAGTCCACAGACCCTTAAAGGCTGAAGGACAGGTTGATAAGATGGTTACAAAAAGCAAATGGGATGCATTCATTTATTAGCTAAGGCATGGAATATAGGAGCAAAGAGGTTATGGTAGAACTTTACACAACACACATTAGCCTAGAGTTTGATATTCTAGAGGGTCCTGGTTAACACATCACAGGAAGATGTGATGGTGCTGAGATTTAGGAGGGTGTTACAGGGACTGGAAAATTTTTAGTTATGAGAAATAATTGGATAAATGGGAGATGTTTCCTTTGGAAGAGAAGAGTCTGAGAGATTTAACTGAGGGACATTAAATTATGAGGATCCTAGATGGAATAAGTAGGAAGAATCTATTTCTCTTAGCAGAAGAGCCAATGATCAAAGGGAATCGATTTAAAGTGATTGGCAGAAAGATAAAGAAAATAAATTTAAATTGAGAGGGCAGTGGGGTTTGGAACCCAATGGCTAGCAGGAGAACACTGATCACATTTAAACCACATCTGGATTGTAACTTAGCTAAAGACTGTCAGAAGATGCAATTAGGAGAGGTAGTTCTGTTTCAACTGGCACAGACATAATGGGCCAAATGGCCTCCTTCCT
The DNA here is from genome assembly GCA_030265395.1 of Rhina ancylostomus. Taxonomy (NCBI): domain Eukaryota; kingdom Metazoa; phylum Chordata; class Chondrichthyes; order Rhinopristiformes; family Rhinidae; genus Rhina; species Rhina ancylostomus. Next base: position 102,126,062 of record JARFYF010000074.1, read on the forward strand.
TGTTATAACTGTTCTAATTGCTGAGGCAATGGTTGCACATGAACAATAGTATGGAGGTGGAACTGGGTGGCTTTTATAATGGCATAAATTCATCTCAGAGTTAAAAAAAGGGCATCATGTTTACAAACAGTCCAATTCAGCCTGAGAAAGTGGCCAAGTAGGGTTGGTGAAGGAGTTTACAACTCTCAGGTAAACATTAAAATTCATTTCTAGTGAAGAACTGAACTAATGAGTTTCAACCAAGATCAATGTCTGAATGCAGCACAACAAATCAGAAATTACTGACATCAGTGAACTTTTCTTCCTGAAATATTTCATTCTGACATGTTGCAGAACCTCCAGACCCTCCAGAGATTGAAATACGTGAAGTGAGAGCTCGGAGCATTGCTTTGAGGTGGAGCATGGGTTTTGATGGGAACAGTCCCATCACTGGCTTTGACATTGAATGCAAAAACAAATCAGGTGAGTCCCAGAGACCAAAGAGTTTATGTTAATTTCCAGTGGGGGCCGTGAGGAATGGTGCAGATCGGAGGCAGACAGCAAACCTTTCCTGGACCCCCCTGGAGAGCTTAGTTCTTGTCCCTTTTCTGCAAGCGTCCCTTTCATTCTCATAAGAAAACCCCTGGCTAATCAGTAGGAACCAGGAAACCTTCACTCAGGCTCTATTCTATTGTGCAGGTAGATAGTGTAGTGGTTGAGAGTGAATGGGTGAAAATGTGATTGCGGAGTGAGATTCAGGGAAGGGCAGGTCCAAGGTTTGGTTTAGGGGCATTCCAGCAACCAATTCTACAGCATCGTGATTTCTTAGGGTCCAGAATTTTATTCAGTCGTGAAAGAATCATAAGAGTCAATAGAGCAGGGAAACAGGCCCTTCGGCCCAACTCATCCATGTTGACCACGATGCTCATCTAAGCCAGTCCCATTTGGCCCATATCCCTCTGAACCTTTCCTATCCATGTACCTGTCCAAGTTGCCAATGAAAGAAAGAGACAGTGATGTGGTTCTTCAGCAGGTGTGGCTACTAATGTAAATGCGCTAGTTCTTGCTGGAGTGGCTTACCAATGGCCAGACTTCATGCTGGCTCCTTCTAGTTGAAACATTCCCATGCCGTAGTGTGTTGAAAATGCGAGTTGATAATGGACTTGCAAATGAGTGAGGTACATGGACTTTGGTGAAGGACAGGACTGGCAGTGGGTCTGAGACCAATGAGACTAAAGGAGTGAGAAAGGTGAAGGAAATGAAATGTATTGGAGTCAAATCCACTGCAGCAGTAAAGGATCGGATTAAGAGAAAAAAAACAAAGTAAATTAAAAATTAATGTTTTGGCTTGACAAACCACAAGCAACAACTTGTTGCATCTAGGAATGATACTGAACAACTTAGGCTCTTTTTATTCTGAGCCAGAAAAGTTGAACAAGATTGAACTAGCAATTGTTGCATCTCAACCATCAATGCAAATCCATCCAATTTCAATACTTAAGCTTACTTGCCAAAACTTCATTGACTATCCAGATGGCACAGGAGAAGGGCCCAGGATTGACCTGCCAAGTTCCCAGTGGCGGGAGTGTTCTATAGAAAGCAAGAGACCACGTGATAACCTCAAGGAAACCATCCCAGCAGAGTCAGCATTCCTAGACAGAAGTGGCAGAGACAGACTCTCGGTTCCCAGTTTGCATTTCAGTCAGGGACAAATCTGCTTTACACCACCTCCTTGCTAATGCAAACTGAAGACCTTCCCAGTTGCCTGCACTACATCAAGACCGATATCCTTCATGTCATTTCAGTGAAACAAATCTGCAGGAATAGTCATCCTTTCATTGTTTTAAGTCTGTCACTTCATTGCTTGTATTTGTTTAATTTTTTCATGGAAAGTACATGGTATCATCATTGCTTATTCAGTGGGGGTTTTGTTTTAGGCTGTCAGTGCCCTGAGGCTGTAAATACTCAGTGTCAGTTACATTAACCTTATGAATATTATAAAACCCAAGGGATAATGTAACAGAAGTCATGTGTTAGCTTGCTTCAGAAGCAATGTTTAGCAATTCAGGTATCACACAGTCATTAGAAAACTACATCCTTACCATGGCTTCCGGAAAAGTGTGCTACATGCTGGTTAATTGGTGCACTCAACAGCAAGTGAGTTCTTAACATTTTTATTTCATTTCCTTGAATATATGTTCATATTTGCAACTGATAGTAATGGCAACACTAACAATACTCTGACAGCAGGCTATCTGTGACAGCAACTATGGCTGGCACACATGCCCTGTTGTGGAAATTCCAGAGGTTGGGATAATGGCACTGATATGCAATGGGATGTGGGAGCATTCTTCTGCCTCCATTGTAATGCCCTGAGCCTTGAGAACCTTGATTTTAAGCTGAGCCGCTGGGCTGCAACAGGCTTCGTCTGGGCCAGATCCACGCCGATTTTAAAATTAGACAAGGGTTTAGAATACACCAACAATCCAATGTTACCACTTCCCCATTAGCTGTAAAAATCAGGAGTGTGATAGTGGCACTGAGTACAAAAATTATTGGAGAACATTCCATTTCCCAGCCCAATTAAATACTTTGACTGGAAAGAATGCAAAGATTTACGAGGATGTTGCCAGGGCCCAAGAGCCTGAGTTATATGAAGAGGTTGGGCACGTTATGACTTCATTTCTTGGAGTGTAGGAGAATGGAAGGGGGGTGACCTTATGGAGGTGAATGAAGTCCTGAGGGGTATAGACAGGGTAAATGCACACAGTCTTTTCATAGGGGGCATGGCTGAGGCAGGGACAATTACAACATTTAAAAGACGTTTGGTTAAATATATTGAGAGGAAAAGTTTAGAAGGATATGGCACAAATGCAAGCAAATGAGACTAGCTCTGGTGGGGACCTTGGTCAGTATGGATGTGTTGGGCTGAAGGGCCTGCTTCTGTGCTGTATTACTGTATGACTCCATGTCTGCAAAGATCCACAATTAAAACGTCTCACCATAATACCCAATGGGAGCAATGGCTTATGATGGAGTGTGTATTCTGTGCCCTGCAGACTCCTGGGATGCAGTGCAAAGGACAAAAGATGTCTCACCTCAGTTAAACCAGGCCACCATCATTGACCTGCACCCGTCTTCCACCTACAACATCCGCATGTATGCCAAAAATCGCATTGGAAAGAGCGAGGCCAGCAATGAGCTTACAATCACCACGGATGAAGCAGGTAAATGGACAAAGGTCAAGGGTTGAACAGATCTCTGCTTTCCCTTTGTCACCCAGCAGCAAGGTAAAAACCCAGGCCAACTGCGGAGGAAGTCAGCAGAGTTCTCGGCACTGCAGTGGATCAGTATTGGGACAGGAGACCACTGGCCTGATAATCATATGCTGCATCTTCTTTTTATGAAACTGGGAATATCATTGGATGTGCCGTAACTCTTTTACCCTCAGGAATCCAGCATATGCAACCTCTCATCCTGAAAATTACTTGGTGCTAGTTGAGCCTTTTGTTATTTTGTTAGAGAAAGACCTAGTTATACACATCAGTAATGCTCTTAATGATCCCCTGGTCACTGTAGTCCTTCCACAGTTCCATGTTAGGTCTCTGATTGATTGCTGTGTCTGCCTGTTCAGTACTTTCAATGAAAGTCTTGCTTTCTAATCAATCAAAACCCAATGTATCCATCTGATTGAACCTTATCACAGTGATTGAAGAGGAATCCAATCACACCGAGTGAGCTGGGACTGTTGCCAGGTGCAAACCTTCAGGCCTCTTCACTGATTAATTACAGAGCAGCTCAGGATAGAGGATTATGTGGCTGATTCTTTCCCAGGTTGTAGTGGATGGAAATACTTCATTTTGTTTCTGCCACCAGATTAGATTTTCCTGAACATAACATTTGGCCTCAATGTTCAGTCTGACCTTGAGACAGTTTAACTCAAATAGACAGCAATGAGTTTTCAAACTTATATTCCTTTGCAGAAGATGGAGCAGGTGGAGATGGGAGAAGGATAGAGAGAGATAGGAGAAGAGAAGTTGCCACACGAGGGCACTTAGAGAAAGGGACTTGGTGGACTCAGCATCAGTTTGAGGAGCAGCCTCCCACGAGGCACACCACTGCCCTTAATGTTCCACTCAGCCTTTTCAGATTATTAGCCCGAACCACATTTCAATTATCAGATTTCCAGCATTCACTTCACAGTCCCTTGGAAATTTCAGACAATTATTCTGCATTAACACCTCCTGTGGACTGGCCTTGGCTGGCACAGTGGTGCAGCTTATAGAACCACTGCCTCACAGCACCAGAGACACAGGTTCAATCCTGACCTCCGGTACTGTCTATGTGGAGTTTGCGTGTCCTCCACATGGGTTTCTTCTAGGTGTTCCAGTTTCCCCCCACATCCCAAAAACATGCAGATTGGTAAGTTAATTGGCCACTGTAAATTTCCCTAAGTGTATATGTTAACAGTAGAGTCTAGGGGCAGTTGATGAGAATGTGGAGAGAATTTAAAAAAATGGGATTAATATAAATGGGTGGTTGATGGTTGGCATGGACTGGGTGGGCCGAAGGGCCTGTATCTCTCCATGTCTCCATTCTTCGCACCTTCTGTCAACTTGCACCATCACTCTTTTCCACCTTTCACAGACTTTCTCTCTTGTTCATTTGGCCCTCCCCATATCCCACCCTCCCTTCTGTCTGCACCTTAAAACTTGTTTTCATCTCTAAATTTTAGAGATAAAGTCATCAACCTGAAATATTAACTCTTTCTCTCCACAGGAGCTGCCTAACCTACTGAGTATTTCTAGCATTCCCTGCTTTTGTTTCAGATTTTCAGCATCTGCAGTATTATATATTTAATAAGTATTATTGTTTGCTTGGTCCATTTTAGGAACAATAACACGTTGAAATCATATTGCATTTTCCTTCCTCAACAGTACTTATTCATTTTTGGGATGTGGGATTGCTGGTAGGATCAGCATTTATTGCCCATCTCAAGCTGCCCTTCATCTGTAGTTATCTCCTTGGTCCACTGTTGTCCTCAGGAGCTCGTAGAACCTTGATACAATTGAGTGTCCTACTTGTCCAATGCGGAAGGCTGTAAAAAGTTAGTTTTGTTGGTGTGGGGCTGGAGTCACAGACCACAAGGATGACTAGTTCCTTTCTTGAAGAATTACCAGTGGAACTGTTGGGGTTTTAAGGTTACTGAGACCATAGGTTCTCTAGGACAATCTACATGGAGAAAACACACATCCATAGAAGTCAATCAACGTTTTTGTGTCACGCAGAGTCAGAGTTGTACAGCATAGAGATTGCTCTTTTGGCCCATCATGTCCATGCTGATCTTTTTGCCCATCTGCACATAATCCATTTGCCTGCATTTAGTTTGTATCCTTCCATTTCTTGCCCATTCAAGTGCCTGTCTAAATGTCTCGTAAATGTGGTGATCGTACCTGACTCCATCAGCTTTTCTGGCAGTGAGTTCCAGACATCTACCACTCTCAGTGTAAAAAACCTTTCCCCCCAAATTCCCTTTAAAATTCCTTCCCCTCATAAACCTATGCCCTCTTGCTTTTGATATGCCTACCATAGGGAAAAGATTCTGACCATCTGTTCATCTGACAATTTTAGATACTTCAACCCTCAGCCTCCTTCACTCCAGGGAAAACCAATCTAATCTCTTCACACAACAAATCCTCCAATCCAGGCAACATCCTGATGAATCCCCTCTGTGCTCCCTCCAGCACAACCACATCCTTCCTATCATGCAGTGACCAGAACTGCAGACAATACTCCAAACAAAAAAACCCACATTTTATTTACAGCATGGTAACAGGCCCTTCTGGCCCAACGAGTCCACGCTGCCCATTTTAAACCCATGTTAATCTACTTGTACATCTTTGGAATGTAGGAGGAAACTGGACCACCAGAGGAAACCCACACAGACACAGGAAGAGTATACAAACTCATTACAGACAGTGACAGGAATTTAACCCCAATTGCTGGTGCTGTAATAGCATCACACTAACCGTGACGCTACTGTGCAGTGTTATCAGTGTCACAATGTTGATCCGGAGCAAACTCAGAACCCAA
>JARFYF010000074.1:102225973-102241535 GCA_030265395.1 Rhina ancylostomus
GGATATGGGCCACATGCAGGCATATGGGACTTGCTTGGATGGGCATCTTGGTTGGCATGGACCAGTTGGGCTGAAGGGCCTGTTTCCATGCTGTATGACTCTATGACTCTAAATGCACATAAAAAACTTAAACATTAAAATCAAATAATAGCTCCAACTCTCCCTGGGTCTTTGCAGCTCTTCTGCTCCATTGAAATGAAAGGAGACATTGTTCCTGTTCCAGGTCTGACCCGGGTAGCTCAGTTACACAACTAGTCGAGCTGCCGTCCTACAGCTCCAGTGACCCAAGTTCAATCCTGACTTCCAATGCTGTTTGTATGCAGTTTGCACATTCTCCCTGTCATTATGTGGGTTTTTACCAGGTGCTCCAGTTTCCTCCCACATCCCAAAAGTATATGATTAGCAAGTTAACTGGCCACTGTAAATTGCCCCAAATGTGTAGGTGAGTGGTAGAATCTGGGGGGAGCTGATGGGAATGTAGGGAGTGTAGTGTAAAAATGGATGCTTGATGGTTGGCAGGGAGCAGTGGGCTTGTTCTATCCTGGAGTACGTGCCTGTGGGTGGACTTCCAGCATTAATTTCTGCAACTTTACGCTCTGCTGATGGATTCCAAGAAAGGTGCACTATCCTTCTGGAATATCACAAACAGCTTACACCAGCCTTTAGCCTCTGGGTTGGCATGAACTCACAAACTCACTGACAATTATGTGGGGAAATATCAGTGGTTACATGGGTCAATGTAGAAGTATGGAGTATAGAAGCAAGTCATTTGGTCCATCAAATCTTTGCCAGCTCTTGAAGAGGTAGTCAATTAGTGCCCCTGCTCTGAACTTTCTCCCATAGCCATATGGAACTTCCCTTTTTAAAGGAATTACCTTTTGAATGTCACAATTGGATCTGCTTCCAGCACCTTTTCAGGGAGTGCATTCCAGCTCATTCTAGCTGGCTGCATAAAAGAAATTCTCCTTTTGCTCCCCTCTGATTCTTTTAGATATCTTAAATCTCAGGTTTCTGTTCCTCTAGCCAGTGGAACACATTCTTCTTCATTGACACTGTTAACCCCTGGATCAATCTGAATATGTCGATTAAATCTCCCCTTTTCTCTTGCCTGCTGTGAGACTGCACCTGGAATACTGCACAAATTTTTGTCTCCATATTTATGAAGGACATACTTGCTTCCAAGGCAATGCTGAGAAGGTTCACTAGGTTAATTCCTGGATGAATGGGTTGTAAATGCTGCTTATATGACACTATGTGCCTGTGAAGCTGCTGCAAGTAAGTTTTTCATTGCACCTGTGCATACCTGTACTTGTGCATCTGACAATAAACTCAACCTTGACTTTGATATACGAAGAGAGACTGAACAGGTTGCACGTAAACTCACAAGAGTTTAGAAGAATAAGATGTACTGTACTTGTATTGAGGGGGATTGACAGGGTGAATGCTGAGAAGATGTTTTCCTTGGTGGGACTATCTAGAATGAGGAGACAGAGTTTAAGGCAGACATGAGGAGGATTTTCCTCTCTGGAACACCCTGTTGCAGAGAACTGTACTTGCAGTGTATATTATATTCAAGGTGAAGTGGCTGCCCATTTCATTCAGAGATGAGAAAGATTTTTTTTTCTTGCAGGGGGTCATAAATCTTTGGAAAACTGTAGAGGTGATCATTGAATATGTTCAAGGCGAAGATTAACAGATATTTGGGCTACAAAGGAATCAAAAGCTGTGGTGGGAGGGCAGGAAAGTGGTGCTGAGGCCAAGATTGGTTCAACCAGTCTTATTGAGTGGCAGAGCATGCTCAAGGGGCTGATTGGCTTATTCCTATTCCTGTTTCAAAGTTCTTAGGTTCTTATCTGTTCTAAAAGTAACAATTGATCTTTTATAATCTCTCCACATCATTGCTGTCTGTTGTCAATTGGTAATATTCTAGGAAACCTTTCTGCCCTCTACTAGGTCTTCCTCAAGGCTGCACCCAAAACTGTACCCTAAACTCCGGCTAGTGCTTTCTGATAGTGTAGCCTTGCTTGTTGTTCTTTATGCTGTGGCAAAACTTGACAGCAGGCAGAACCATGAGTATTTGAAACTTGATTTGTGATGTGTTTTTCCCCATTAGACAGAGCTCGGAGTAGCATGGTCTCCACTGAGAGTGCCTCCTCTACATACGAGGAGCTGGCAAGAGCCTACGAGCATGCCAAGATGGAGGAGCAGTTACGGCATGCAAAGTTTACAATCACGGAATGCTTCATATCGGACACATCCTCAGAGCAGCTGACAGCCGGGACCAATGAGTACACCGATAGCCTAACATCCAGTACTCCCTCTGAATCAGGGATCTGCAGATTCACCGCGTCACCACCAAAACCTCAGGATGCTGGGAGGGTGGCAAACATGGCAGTCCCAAAAGCACACCGACCAGGTATGACAAAATGTTACAGGAAAGTATCCGAAATAGCTCATTGTGTCCCAATGGTCAGAGAAGATTCAAAGAAGACAGATATGTCAGCTAATTCTCAGTGCATGATGTAGACCTACAAATCCAACTCTGAAGGGTTAGTGTTGGAACTGCACCTCATCTCTTATGATGTGGTGATTAATGTGGTTCTGTTTCCCAGCTAACTACTGCTGGGTCTAGGTGTGATCCATAGTGAACTACTGGTGAGCCAGGATGTGATCCATGGTGAATTAGTGGTGAGCCAGGATGTGATCAATGGTGAACTAGTGGTGAGTTAGGGGGTGAACTAGTGGTGTGCATGGGTGTGAGCTATGGCAAACTAGAAATATGCAGAGCCATGGTCTACAATGTAACTTCAAATTAAGAGCAGATCAAAAATATCTGCTAACAATCTTTTATTTGAATGTAGATTATTAGAACATTGTTATGCTGTTGTGCTCTTTCTGTTCATTCATTTATGGGATATGGTTGTTGCTGACAACACCAGCATCTACTGACCATCCTCAATTACCCCTACAATGCGCAGGCAGTTAATGGATAATCACCATCACGTTGTTTGGAATCACATATAGGTCAATCCATGTAAGGATTGCAGATTTTGACCCCTAAAAGATGACAATGAACCAAATGGGGCTTTGTGCCAATCCAGTGCTTTCATGATTAAATTACCTGAGAGTATTTTATTCAACTTCAATTTAATTAATTAATTTAACTAAAATTTTCCCAGTAGGCATGATGGGATTTGAACCCACACCTTTGCATCAATGTTCCACAGCTGTTGCTGCCAGCCCAATAACTCAACCACCATGCTATGCTGTGCCCCTCAATCCAGCCAAATTGAAGGCAGAATAAATAGAACTCTGCCCTCTGAGGGCTTTGACCAAATGGAACAGATCAATAAGCCCAATGGGAATTAAATATTTAGCAGGCAGCCACTCAGTTAAGCCAAGGAATTATTTTTCTGGAATGTTTCTGAGTAGCGTCACTTGCCAGGGGCAAACAGATGAAGAATAGTTTGCTTTCGCTCAAGCATTTTTCCACTGTTGTCATATTAGTGCTGTTAAACTCAGTCAAGCAGCAGAGACTGTGAACACAACTCCTACCTCAGGCATTCTGTTCTCCGCCTGCGAAACTAATGATAGTTCTTTCTGTGGATCAATGTCCCCGGAGCAGTGGGAATATCTGGGCACGGAGATGTCATTAGTCAGCATGTCACCAGATATTTTGTATCTACTATTAATCTCACTTACTTAACCCCTCCTGGGCTGCTTCCACCCATGTTTTCTGCTGCACTTGTGGCTTTTCAATGCAAATCATGTCCACACCCCCATTCCTAGGGTTGGTTACCTTCAATGCACATTATATCATAGAGCTGAACAGAAAATGGGCAATCAGTCCATGTTGGACACATAGTAGACTGCAGATGCCGGAATCTGGAGTAACACACAATAAGCTGCAGGAACTCAGTGAGTCAGGCAGCATCTATGGAGAGAGATGGACAGTCGATATTTCAGGTCGAGACTCTTCATCTGAACAGTCCAGATGAAGGGTCTCAACCTGATACGTCAACAGTCAGTTCTATTTCATTGCACGTCCATCCCAGACGTCTTTGAATGCTACTGCTGAGTTTTTGTTCACTGAGTTTTCAGCCTGTGTATTGAAGATCATAACAGGTTTTTCCCATTTACCTTAAGTCTGTGCACTGTGGTCAGTAGCCTTTATGTTAGTGAAACCATTTCTCCCTACTTACCCTATCAAATCCATTCCTTCTTCTGTTGCAGATACTACACCCCTTTTAGAACTTTTTCCAAGGAAGTATTTCAATTCCAGGGTGAATTCAGGATTGCAATCCTTCAAACTGAATGGAAGGGGATTTCCTTTGGGCAGAACATGCACAATTTTTGGTTCTTAACCCATTCTGCTATTTCACCGCAGTCTGGACTAAGCTCCGCACTTTCAGAAGAGATGTCTTTTAAATCAAATTTTAAACCAATGCTGCAAATAAAGTCCTATATTCCAGCAATGCAGCATGCAGGGAGGTCATTCAATCTATCAAGTATCATATTTCGATTTGACATAAAAAGAGGCCATTCAGTCCATTGAGTCTACACCAGATCTCAGAGCAATCCCATCAATCCACCTTCATGTATTTCCCTATAACCTATTCGCTTTCACGCGCCCACTAACTCCCCTTTGATTTTTCCATCACCAACCTATACACATGAAGAGTTATTCCCGCTCCCTAGATCCCAAAAATTTTTCATGTATTGATCCCATTCTTTTCTGAAGGCTGCTATTGATTTTGTGTCCTTCTAAATCCCATCTATTCATTGAGTAAGAAATGGCTTTCCTTGTGTTAATTCTGGTTCTTCTTGTCACACCAGCTCCCAGGTACTCACTAAGGCTACTTCAACTGCACCTCCCAAATGCATGACCACTGCCACTATGAAGAACAAGAGCACCAGTTTCAGGGGAAGAGCACATTCCAAATGTCACACCATCCTGATATTACCATTCCTCCTTTGTCACAGGGTCTAAACCCAGATACTTCTTTCCCAACAGCATGACAGGAATATGTTGACCAAATCTCTGTTGTGGTTCAAAGAAATGCCTCACCATCACCTTTTCAGGGGTAAATGGGGGTGGGCAATAAATGCTGATCTTGAAAATGACACCCACATCTGAAAAATGATTAAATAAAAACAACAGTAAGTTTGTTGAAAAATAAGCATTTTAAGATGGTATAAAATCCATCAATGGTGAATGTCCATTGTATCATCAGTTTTGCCGCTGGCTTCATTAAGTAGTCCTGAATCAGAAACTTAATCGGAGCTAGCCTAGATTATCACTGCAATATTGCACTGGGAAACAGTTGCATTTTTCCATATTGCATTTTAGTAAAATCAAAGCCCTCCCTATTCCTGTAAGATTCTCAGTCAATTAAAAAAGTCAATACTGACACCAATAAATTTTGTTCAGCACAGGTGTTCAAGGTTATGTAAACAAGTTAAGTTATCATACAAATCAGCCCTGGTCTAGTTGAATGGTTCCATCCTCTATGTTCCTACCCTGGTGGTTGAGATTGTGAAATCCCATAATATGACATGAAGTGAGGGCTGAGATTTTCCCTTTGTTCTAACCAGCATTCTCCTTGTATTAAAACCACCAAAGGCAATTTGATGGTTGTTTGCTTTATCCTTCTTTGTACACAAAATGACTCTGACACTGTTTGTACAAAAATAACCACTTTGTGATATTCATTGCCCAAAGCATCTTGAGACCTTTCTGACACTTAACAAGATGCTTTCTATATCCATATCTGCCCTTTCCTCCAGCACTGTGACACATTGCTTCTCAAATACCTTGATTCTTTCCACTTTAGTCTATTAACTCAGTTCATATGTCTGGGGCCTAACCCACCAGAGGCAATCAGTAATCACCTGGCACCGTTTTGAGAAGAAATGTATGGAGAATCAGAGTTTGTAGCATAGCTAAGTTGTTCTATTGTTCTTCTTCAATGTACTGCTTATCTATGTATTACTTGTTGCTTCGGGGATCAAAGTTCCCTTTCCTCAAACTTTCTTTTAGTTCTAAAACAGATTAACCTTCTCTCAACAGATGCTGCCTGACCTTCTGACTATTTCCAACATTTTCCATATTTTTTTCCCAATTTTCAGCAGCTGTATCATTCTCAGCCATGGTATCTGACAATACTAGTAGGAAACTGGTAACAGTACAACTGTATATTCTGCCAACTTAATTTCTTTTTCAGTTCTAAAATGTACTTGATTTTATTACTTTTCTCCCCCGGCTGATCTTTTCTCTGAAAGAAAGTCCAGAATGAATTCATATAAATCAAGCTAATTACTTCAATAAATCACAACAAGTATCCAGGAACACTGCAATGCTAATATTCTGACCCTGCCAGAGGCTTTGTAGTCCTGGTCTACTGCAGTTAATCTTTTCCTACATGTACAGGTTCTACTTCACACCGTTCCCAGGATGGATTTCCTCAACCTAGTCTCTGAAGAGCCATTGAAAAGCAAAAAAAAATATATGCTTGAAATCTTTAATAAAGTCAAAAGAAGCTGGAGTTGTAAATAAAATCATGAGGGGCGTAGCTAGGGTGAATGCACACAGTCTTTTTCCCAGGTTTGGGGAATCAAAAACCAGAGGACATAGATTTAGTGTGTGAGAGAAGAGATTTAATCAGAAAATGAGGGCCAAGTTTTTCACCCAGGTGGTGGTCCATACATGGATTGAGCTGCCAGAGGAAATCATTGAGACAGGTACATTAACAACATTTAAAAGGCATTTGGACAAGAACGTGGATAGGAAAGGTTTAAAGGGAGATGGGTCAAAGGCAGGCAAATGGGACAAGCTTAAATAGGATTCTTAGTTGGCATTGGACCAGTTGGGCCAAAGGGCCTGTTTCCATACTGTATAGCTCTATGACTCTATTCCACAGATCAGGCAGCATCTGTATCGAGTGAAACAGATTTAACATTTCAGGTTGATGACCTTTCCTCAGGACTGGAAAAGGTTTCTTCCACACTCTCCCAGTTCTGATGAAAGATCATCAACCCAAAACATTAGCACTGTTTCTCTCTCCACAGATGTTACAGGATACCCCTAGCATTTTCCGGTTCTATTTCTGAAGAGCCATTGCTGAGTTTACTTGATTAACTAGTGATTGACTGGTGGACTTGTATCTGCACCCATCTTCCCAGTCTGGACTTCCACTAGTCAGAAAGATGGTTACAAAGCTGTTCTTTCAGACTGTAGTGATCCAGTTCTTACATATCCTTCAAAATGGTGAATAGGATCTCAGAGGAAGAAAGATTATCATAATATGGCCCATTATCCTCCACCCTGAGCATTCACCTCTTCCAACACTGGTGCATCATAGAATGGTGTAGTAACTGGATATGGCTAACGTAACACCATCACCCAAATCACTGATATTCACTGTCTTCAAGGACAAGGGCAGCGGGTTCATGGGATTAACACTACCTGCAATTTAATCCTGCAAATCACATATTATCTTGACTTGGAAATTTATTGCTTTTCCTTAAAAAGGCAGGGATTAATCAAAGGCAGCCAACGTGGTTTTGTCAAGGGCAGATTCTATTCATTGAATTCTTTTAAGAGGTAACAAAGTGTATTAGTGAGGCTAGGGCAGTAGATGTGATTTAATGGACTGCAGCAAAGCCTTTGACAAGGCCCCACATGGGATATTAGTTCAAAAGTGTAGGGCTTATGGGATTCAAAACAAGTTGGCAAACTGGATGTAAAATTGGCTTGGCAATAGGAGACAGAGAGTGTTAATAGAGGATTAGGGCTGGAACCCTTGTTGATTTGTAATATACCTGCATAACATGGACATGGATATGGAGGCAAGATCATTAAGTTCACAGGAGGACTGACAGAGTCGTTGATGGTGTGCAGGGACATAATGATGCTTTGCTGGGCTGAAAAATGGCAGATGAAGTTTAATCCAGACAAATGTGAGGTGATGTATTTTGGGAACCCTAATTAGGCCAGGACATAGCTACAGGGTCTTGGGGAGTATTAAGGAACAGAGAGACCTTGGAGTACAAGTCCAGATATCTTTAAAGTTGGCAATGCAGGTAGACAATATGGGCTGAAGGGCTCCCTTCTATGTCTATAAAAAAATTACATGATTACGATAAAAGAATGTGTTTGCTGTAATGTTCTTTCCTAAACCTGTCTTCCTTGGTATCTCTCCTTTACAAGGCTCTTTAAGCTTGCTCATCACAGAACTTACCAACAACTTGGGATCAAGCTGTGGTCACTGATTTGAATATGTCCTTATACAGCTCATGGTCAAAATAAGTTTGATAATGTACCTGCGAGGCACTTCTGGACATTTTTCATTGCTGTATTAGTCTACAGCACAGCTGGTTTCTTTATTCATGACCTGGCTAGCACACACCTGGCTTCAAGTCATTAGTTGAGTGTTATTTTCCCTTGTCTGCCAGTGACTCTTATATTTTTTCTCAGTCCAGCCCAGCTGTACAGAGGACTTATAAGAAAAGATAGGTACTTTTAAGGGGACACTTCAGATGAGTAGTTCAAGATGAGAGAACCTTCCTATCAGTATTCTTTCCCTTTAACGCTGAGACAGACAGCAAAGAACTGGTCAGGTTACACTCCTGGAAATTTGACATTGTTCTGAATGTCAGCACTGAGGTGAGGTCTGATGGCTTCTGGGGTGTTTGTGTTCATTTCACAGAAAAGTATCATGTTGGGACAGGGAGGAGAGTGGCAGCTAGAATGGGATCTTCAGCTGTCCTGAAAAATACATGAAGTGGATTGTGTTTAGATATTTTGTTGAGAACCAGCAGCTCCTATGTCACATCACCAATATCATTCCTTCATCTTTTATTAAGACTATTTCCAAGTTTAAATGTTAGAACTGTTAACAGATGTGTTACCTCCAATTTATTGCAAGTTCAGCAAATGCTATTGTTATTTAATCATGTACCTGGTGCATTCAGGGTGATAAATGCACTAAGTTATAGCTCTTCTCTAATAACCGTCAGTACAATGATATCATAACTAAATTAGAGAAGAGAAAGAAAAGGAATGTTCTTAGGAATATCTGTTTAATTGAAGCCATCCACATAGCAATTGCTGTGAGGTTCAGTCAGATACTAACTTGGAAAGATTTCATAATCTCAGTTAATAACTGACCCATTACTTCAACTTAATGGCATGAGCTTGTCCTTGTGACAAGTCAGAGAGAACCAGAGAAGGCATTAGTTCACCCTAGACTTGCCTTTGGGATGCAAGAAGAGCTTCATCATTGTTGTGAACAAATAGTGTTTAACAGACACTATTTACTGCAAATCCTCATATAACTAAGTTTCCAAAGTTTTCCCATGAATAAGCAGTTGAGTAATTGTTATTGGAATGTGAGCAAAAGCAGCTACAATATTTGTACCTTCCCAATTGTTATCACAGGAAGTGCTGGAATTAGAGTAAAATGGATGCTTAATGGTCAGCCCAGAGTTGACAGGCTGAAGGGCCTCTTTCCATTGTGTGTGACTCGATGACTCTATGGTTCTGTTTCCACCACCCTTTAAGGAAGGGAGATCCAAGGACTTATAACCCTCAGAGAACAAAAAATGGCTCATCTCTATCTTAAATGACTAATACTTTATTTTTAAATGGTGGCCCTTAATTCTAGATTCTTCCACAAGAGGAAACATCTTCTCCACCTCCACCTCCACCTCTATCCTATCAAGACCATTCAGGATCTGAAAGTGCTAGTGTTTCTAAAGAATTATAAATTATTTTAATTTTAATTGAGGACAGTTAATTGAATCTTTCATGTAAAGTTCATTGCTAATATTAAAAGACCATGACTAAATCACTGGTTGTTCTGCAGGTGGAATATTGTGCCTACTACTTTAAATGGTTAGCAAGATCCTGAAGAGAGTGCAGAGGAGATTTTCTGGAACAGTAGCTGGAATGAAGTAGTGTAGATAGACTGAAGGAACAGAAATTGTTCTCTCAGATTGAGAAGATTAATAGAATTGTTTGAAGTTGCAACGTATTTCGATTGAGTACACAAGAAGAAACTGGTGGAAGGGTTACTCATCAGAGTTCACGGTTGCAAGGTAAATGGTAAAATAATAAGGCACAAGATGAGGAATATTCTTACCCAGTGAGTTGTACTAACCCTGAATCCAGAAGCAGTATCATGAGTAACTTTCAAAGAATTGGATAAATACATGTCAATAGTTGATCAGGTGTTTGGAAAGGGATCAGTGGGTAGAAGGAGATGATTGGTATTGTGGGGGTATCCCAAAAAGTGAAAGTTAAATACGGGAGGTAGCAGAGTTGGATTCCAGTCTGGCTTCGGCTTGCACTCTTCCAATCTAGTTGTTCCCTATGATGTTGCTCCTGAAACTACTTAGCCAAATTTCCCCCTTATTTCTCTAAAAGGAGTGTTGCACGGGAAATGGCATAACTGACAGGGAAATTGCATCAGACAAGTGAGTGTCAAACAATCTGCCGGAGGAACACAATGGGTTGAGCAACATCTGTGGCACCGATGCAGGGTTTTGACCTGAAATGTTGACAATTTCTTCCTCCCCACACCCTCCCACAGATGCTGCTTTTCCTGCTGAGTTCCCCAAGCAGGTTGTTCATTGCTCCAGGTTCCAACATTGTCTTCAGACAAACGAGTGTGACGTGAGCTGGGAAGTGCCCAGTCAAACCTTTGGAGCAATGCAAAACAATGCAGGATTAGTCATCACTGATCCATGGGAAGTCTATTTTCAGTCAGGTAGCTCTGAAGTAAATAGGGCCAAATCATCTAATTATTAGGCATGTGATTGCATGACCGGCCTATGTTTAAGAATGATTCATTTTGATTGTCTACACAGGTGACCTTATGCATCTTCCGCCATACTTAAGAGTAGACTTCCTGATTCACAGAGGCATAGCGGGTCCAAGCAGAGACCTTGGTCAAGGGCATGCCTGTCTGGAGCCACAGAGAAGGGGCACCATGAAACGCACACAAGTCATGGAGCCAATCCCAATGGAAGCAGCTAGTAGGGACACGCAGCAATGGCAATCAAGCACCACATCGACATTACCTCAGAGGGAGGGAGCAGACCGTGGCAAAGCTCCCAAACTGAGCAGCTCCCAGGAATCACTACTGGACAATCGCGGTCACTTGAAACAAGGGAACAACCCCTACGCAAAATCCTACACACTGGTATAACAAATGCATGTCTGTACAAGGCTGTAAATAGTTCAATTTAAAGCTACCTTTTTTTACTGGTTCCAATATTTATAATCAAAGATTTGCCAAAATATTAAAAAAAAATTAGATATTGCAAGGACTTTGTTGTGATCCAGGGTGTGACATGTCTGAGCAAATGAATGTCTGTGCATTTTTTTAAGAAGCCCTCTGATTGTCTGATATGCACAGATCATGGTGTTTTTACTCATTTCCTATGAAATGCATGGAGGCAGAGTACAGAGACATTGACATTAGCAAAAAAAAGCGAGAAAAAACATTACAGATTTCTGTCACCTGCTAAAATAAGAAGTAAATAGTTTAAATATCGCACAGATAAAGAAAAGCTACATTTGTGGTTGAAACAGCGATCCCAGATTGATTGAAGAGTTTGCAGCCAAGTACCCTCACCACCTTTCACAGTCAGCTAGAAGCAGAGGCTTAAAGTAACACGGCATTAAGGATGGCTGATTGGGCCCATTTTGCTGATGTACGTCGATTCAAGCTTTTATTTTCTAGTGTTCATTAGGGTAAGGATTAACATTAGTAAATATTTTTTGAAATACAATTATTCTATCTAAAGAACTTTACACCATGAACCCACATGGTTGGGAATCAAAACAAAAAGCTTGGCATCTATGTTTCCTTAATTTGTTTAATTTACTGACCATATTTATGTATTATATATCCATTTATGTATGTGTGTGTGTGTGTGTGTGTGTGTGTGTGTGTGTGTATCTATATATATAAATTGTTCACACACACACACACACACACACAAACATATATATAGGGCATATATAGAATATGTATGTGTGTGCGTGCGCGTGTGTATGTGTGTCTCTGTGTAACTGTAAATGGGTTGAAATTTATTTTAGGTAAATAAACATGAAGAGAGAAAGAAAACCCAATAATAACTAATGTTTCAGCTACATGTGTGTCTACCTCCTCAAGCTTGCATTTGTCAGACAGGTTCTGGCTTCAAGCTCTAACCAAAGTTTGGTGACCTTTAATTCTTTACTACATAGCTGTTTGTGTGTATTTTCTGATGTTAAATTTTATCACTTGCCTCATGCAGAACTTTTCAGTCTCATTGTTACAATAAAAAAAATTTTGAACAACAAAGACAAAACAAATATATATATACTATACATATATGTATGCACTATTTTACAAAAGAGTGACTGTTGGAATTAAGTAATCATGGCTCTGAGGGGTGACTGGTAGTGTTACTTTAGACTAAGAAAATTCTCAAGGTCATTGATTGATGCATTTCATGGAAATGGAGCAGGTTGCTGTGGAACAGGATTTTGTCTAAAACACAGTGTCACAGAGAAAAAAAAGGTTTGACTGGTCCTGCATCATGAACCAATAAGAAATGTCCAAAGCATGGAATGTGATCCCCAAAGGACTGGTCCACTCCTGTGCAAGAAAATCTATTTTATTCGGGCATTATAAACCATTAGCCCTGATCCTTGTGCCTCTCAACCAGACATAATTTGGCATGTTTTTCAATGTTTGGACACATGTCCGTACATTATGTGCATTGTGTCTGCTTCTAATGAGGGTGTTTCATCCATGAAGAGACTTAGATGAAATATTATTGAACATCACTCTTTTTATGATAGGGTTTCACGCCTTTCCAGGTTAAGCCTTCCAACTTGCCTTTGTGAATAATTTGCTATTAAAATTGAAGTGAATTGTTTCCAACGTTGTTGATTTTTCTCCTCAGCTAACTATAAGAATTCACTGTCTGACCCCTCAACCTCTCCTCTGTGTCCAGGTTTGGCAATGGAGAGAGGTGACAGTCTATGAAAGCATTAGCTTCACTCTGAATTCTACCCAGATAATTAACGAACAGCTTGATTTGTTATCGTTCACCTTGTTTTAATCCTCTGGTAAAACCTCAAGCAAAGATCATTTCTAAGATTCCAGAAGAGCATGTCTGTAGAACAGTTTTATATGATGAAACGATAGCCATGCACAATATTTCTTTTGGGATGCAATAGAAGGGTCAATTTTAATAGTGTTATAATTAGGTTTATGATAGGAAGGTTGCTGGTTTCTGTTTGACGTTGAGCTATATGCATCATAGTGAATGATGCATATGAATTTCTGTGAACTTTACTGAATTTATCTCTTGTGAATTCCTGAGGCAATAGGTCACCCTCACAACTGAAGCATCCAGCTCTGCTTGCTGGAGCCATGCATGGTCTCACAGTGCAAGAGCATGCATCTGGCTAGTAGAGAAATTCGACATGATGAAAACTAACACAGGAATGGAGTCCACTGCCATGATAAACAAGATGTTCCTTTGGCATTACTGTTGTAAAAGAAAGCAATATATATTTTAGAATTGACAAAACTGAAAATGTTACAATTCTCTGGTTCAATCTCAGGTCTGCAAGGACAACATAAACCGTTTTGTTTTACCTACAGTGCACAACAGGTGGGAAGTCAACCACTTATACAGGTATAACAGTGCAAGAGAGCTGGATTGGTTTGACAGGAGCTGATGCTCATTTGTCTACTGTGGATGGCTAAGTAAATGGCTTGTCTCTAGAGGTGACATGTTAGCATTTCATCACATGTGTAATGGAATGATAGGGTAAGTGTCTGTGCTCACGATTTCCCAACATGGCAACTTCTGAATCTTGCTTCCATCAATTAGTGAAGAGAAGTTGCTTCCTTTCAGGAAAGTGGTTAGTGACTGAATCATCTTTCCCACCTTCTTGTCGGAAATCACAAGCACTATTGGAAGCCATGTGATTGGACAGGGCTGTATGAAAATGTGAAATGGAAAAGAACATTTCAACAAAACTGGGAAGTGGGAAGTTATTGAGAAAGTATTTCCTATAAGATACATGTCCATAAAATGCAAGATAATGCCCTCTTGTGCCATACAAAATGCACATATAAATGCTACCATTTATGCTATGTGTACTGTGCCTTGTACTACATATTGGCTCCCAGTCCCGCACTGAGAAGTTCATAGCTGGCCCCTTAATACTGTATTCCCAACAGCAATACACCTCTTGTCACAGGAATGCAACAGTTTCTGAATTGCTAAATGTGTAGATAATTGTTTTGCTACCATTATATTTTCATTAGTTTCCCATCTAACTATTGATAGATGTCACCACTAACCATTATGGGTTTCCAAACCAATTACTGTAAATTCTAATACTAGCCACTGTATAGTCACAACTACTTCTACTGAGTCTCAATTTGCACATTACAAAGACTTTTTCTAATTATTGCAAGTTAAAAACAGCAAATGTTCAAATTAGCCACTGCAAGTTTATAATGAGTTATAACAAATGCTTAAAGTAACAATTGCAAACACATCAAAGAAATTTTTGCAGATATTCAACAAATCATTACAAGTCCTCCAAACATTGATGATAGTGGCAATTGCTCAAATTAATCATTAGAAGATGTTGTCCTTCAAATAGATGAAAGTTGAATGACAATGTAAAGAGAAAAAATGACAGGTCTTCCAAAAGTATGCATTCTGAAGAAGATTTTCTTCGCAAAAGAAAATGAAATAGGTATCACTTTTTCCTGCAAAGATTGTATGAGACTCAGAGATAGAGAACAGAGCAATGCATCCAAGATATTTCCTTCTGCTTAAAACGCATACAGTATTAAGGCTGATGATTTATCATTGAATATCACCCTGTCCAAAACATAACTATCAACAATGCCAATGACTAAAGTTTATCCTATGTTAATGCTTTTTATATAAAGTACAACTCTACTAGAAAACATTAAATAAAATTAATTAAAATTCACAGCCTTCAGTATTTTTGGAGACAGTGAATATTCACTTGGCACAAAATGCTTGAGCTTACAGTTTGGGAAGGTGTCTCCTGGAATTTCCTCTGTGCAATTGTGCTTCCTTCTCTGAGGGATGGCACAGGAGGGGAAGAGAGAAAATAGGGCTCTGTCAAAATCATAAAATTGAAAATCTACTTTGTACTGCAATTTAGTGGTCCTATCTCATCTGACCTTGTGTTAATTAATTCCCTTTGTTTCGCCCCATAACTCTCTCATATCAGTCAGTCTGATATTGATCGCTGTTTGATTGCAAATGGTTTTAAGAAGATTTTTTCTTTACTTATTGTTTGTGGGACGTTCCACTGATAATTGTGCAATAAATACATAAATTTTTGATGCACACCAATGCTGAATGTGTATTTTGTTGTGGAACAGGATTCTGAGGCCTAGAAATACAATCACATAGTGCATGTTTTGTGTGTACCATGGGATTGAATAATAGGGGAATGTTAGGGCAACTAGGAGCAATCATGCCTAGAGAACACTGAAACCAT
>JARFYF010000074.1:102546164-102570640 GCA_030265395.1 Rhina ancylostomus
TCTCTGTCTGTCTCTCTCTCTCTCTCTCTGTCTGTCTCTCTCTCTCTCTCTCTGTCTGTCTCTCTCTCTCTCTCTCTCTCTGTCTCTCTCTCTCTCTCTCTCTCTGTCTCTCTCTCTCTCTCTCTCTCTGTCTCTCTCTCTCTCTCTCTCTGTCTCTCTCTCTCTCTCTCTCTGTCTCTCTGTCTGTGGCCGGATGTGGAAAATCAGCTTTCAAATACGTCTGCAGTTGCCAGCGCTCTAATGAATCCTCCTTCAGAATCCTGCAGCATTCCAGTTATAGAAGCTCCCCACTCTCACTCACAGTAGTCAGACAAAGCCACACACACTACCATTCAGGTGCCTTAAAGGGACACTCATCAAGTAGCAGCCTGAGCTCATAACAACATATAAATTAGGAATAGAAGCACACCACTTGTGTGTAAATAATATGTAATGACAAGAAACTTTGTAATGTTATGCCACTGTCTGCCCACCATTCATTTGTTTCTAAAGAAACCATTCTTTGAGGAAACAGAATCTACTCATTGTGAGTAATCATCTTGCATATTTGTTACTCCTTAGCCTCAGGCGCACTGATGATATTGCATTTTTTCTTCATTGTATTCTCAGAAACTTCCAGATTCTTTTCTTTAACATTTCAATTCTGTCTCTTGCAATGGTGTTCTGTGTTTTAAAATAAAATCAGTGGTTAGTATCATCTCACTATTATTTTGCCATTCACTTTACTCTTCGACTTTCATGCCTGAATGTTACCATCAATTACCATTCATTTGAAAGAGTACAAAATAATTTGTCGAAGCTGTGTGCCCCAATTATAGTTAAAAATTACTAATTCTGATTCTACCATTAAAATTTGCTCTTCGTCTATTTCATCCTGATTTCATAATCAAGAGTGTAGTTATTTTGTAGTTTTGCAAATAAATTCTTTTGATTTAATTTTAGTTCCTGTAATAATTGTCACTAATCTTGTATCTGAAGACAGGTGAAAAAATATTGACAATAAGAACAGAAACCAATCTGCATATCATACAGTGATTGCCAGGTGGTTTATAAATACAAAGCATCATCTAAGTGTATAGATTAGTGAAGCTAACATGATCAGTTCCAGATTTTGATTGAGCAGAACAGAATCTCACAATTAACAATGAAATCAGTGGTCATCACATCAAAAGTAATATAAAATTGAAATAAAATCATCCAGTCATGGGAAGGTGGAGGTGGGTGTCAACATTAATGAGAAAGTTGATGTGCATGGCTAGTTCAGCTACAAGAGACGGTATTCTGCACCAAGAGATTAATTTAGACTACTTATCTCCTTCTGCCTTAAAAGTATTCACAGACTCTGCTTCTACTATCCTTTGATGAAGGGAGTTCCAAAGAGTTACAGCCTTGTGAGAAGGGAAAAAAATCTGACTTAAAAGGGCAACCCTTTATGTTTACACAGTGACCCCACAGTGATCCCTCCCTGTTCTAGGTCTTTCAACAAGAAACATCTCCATGTCATCCTGTCAAGACCTCTTAAGATCTTGTGTTTAAGCCCACTCTAGATTATTCTAAACCCTTTCTAAACTGACCTCAAAGTAGTTGGCCATGCCTGGGGCCACTATAAACTCTATGATCAGAACAACAACAAATGTTCTTTATCTTTTGAGGGAAGTTTGAACAGGCTAGGCTTGTATCTGCTAAAGCTTAGAAAAGTGACATGAGGAAACATGTCGGATCTGAAGAAGACTTCAAAGGTGAATGTAGAGGGAATTCTTGTGAGAGAATTTAGAACTAGAGGTCACATTTTAAAAATAAGGAACTGCCCATTTATGACAAGTAAGGCAAATATTTTTCTCTGAGGATCATAAGTCTTTGGAATACTTCCTTAAAGAATGATGAATATATTTTTGAGGCAGAAACCTTGTTTTGGTAAGGAGAGTTACCTGGGCTAGATGGGGATGCAGAGTTATGGTTACAATAAGATCAGTCGTGATCATCTTGAATGGCAGAGGGCGGAGTGGCCTACTCCTATTCCCAATTCAAATGTCCTTTATACTGAATTACAAACTTCTGTCTCCAGGGCAGGAACAAATGATTGGCACAATGAAGCAATTTCAGTGGAGGGTGCTAATAGTTAATACGAAAGTGGCATTCTGTAGTCCCTACCACTGCCGCATGATGGTGCACTGGAAGAAACTGTTCAGTGTATCTTGCAGACTTTTAGGCACTTGCAGGAGTAAGCTTTCTGAGACATTTGAATTATTCATACGAGTAATAAATACAATAAATGTTTTTTCAGGGCCAGCGGTTATGGATGAATATTGCTCTGACTCGGATGATGTTAAACAGGTCATCTATCAATACAACTTCATGGTATGTTCTCAGAAACCCTGAATGGAGAAATTTGCTTTCAAATACAGAAAAATATTAGTGGCCCTTTGTTAATGTAACCTAAACTCTGATTAGGCAAACAGCTGCAGATTTTGAAATCTTTGAGAAACTTGTGGAAATATTGATTGGGTCGGACAACAGATGTCAACTTTAAGTGCAAATCCACGGTAACTATTGTTTGATCAGGTGTCACATGTTATGTGTGGTCTCAGGAGCAGTGAACCATAAAGGATTGCACATTGACTAGAAGCTCATGCTGAATAAAGTTAATTAAGGAAACCTGGAGACTTAAAACCAAATATTTCCATAAGTGGATGGAAGTAATTTTTTTGCTGTTTGGTTATTGTAAAGCAGGTCTCATTAATAAATGAACAAAGAGTTTTCTGATCACATTAAATATGCCTGTAATATAAATATGCAAGCTTTGGAAATGTGAAATAAAACCAAATGCTGGAAATACCCAGCAGATCAAACAGCATCAAGAAAATGAAAAGGCAGACAACACCTTGGATGTTCTAATACTTATTTAAATAGCAAGAACATTATGTTCCCAAGTGTGGCTTCTGGAAATTTTATTGTTCTGAGTAATAGAATATAAGATATCTTTATTACTCACAGGTACATGGAAACACTCATCTTTATGCATAGTGTGTTCTGGGGGCAGCCTGCAAGTGTCGCCATGCTTCTGGCACCAACATAGCATGTCCACAACTTCCTAACCCTTACTACTTTGGAATGTAGGAGGAAACGACCACCCAGAGGAAACCCATGCGGTCATGGGGAGAATGTACAAACTCCTTACGGACAGCAGCCAGAATTGTACTTTGGTCACTGGCGCAGTAATAGCATTACTCTAACTGCTACACTACCGTGCCTCCCTAAAATATCTAAAATGCCATTCATCTTTATGGGTGCTGGGTAATCTGTTGTGGATGTTTAATGTTTTATGCTGGTGACTTCAGCACTCTTTCCAACCCTGTCTTCTAAGCATTGTTTTATCATTTGTTTCTCAACCGTTTTTTTTGTGGATGCACATTTTCTGACAACAGGCAGATTTCTTGTTCCAAGTCCTTCAAGGTCTCTTTGTAGCTATGAAAGCAATGCAAATTATTTGGCCTTCTGATTTTTTTCTTCTGATGTTTTTCACCTTTTTTTTTACCTTGCATAAAATCAATTATTTGATTTCAAAATGTTATTTAAACATAGGGACGATCTTTAAGTGGGATAAATGGTGAGAGACCTACCAGTGCCCAGTGGTAATGTATATTATACCTGCATTCGAGCATGTATGTTCTAAATTGCATATTTATGAATGTTAGTATAGAATGCAGTTTAATAAAATACACACTTGTTTAAAAATTTTTTTTACTGTTGTCAAAATGCAGTATTTCAGTTTCAAAAGAAGTGTTTACTCATCCTCTATGCATTTCTTTCTTCAGCTTGCAGAGAAATTAAGAGTTTGAGCACCTATCTGCTTTTGCGTCCGTGTATGTATGTGTGTCAGTTTGCTCAACTTTTCATTGTTTATATTCGTGTTTTGCATATAATTGCTATTTGTCTATCTCCATAATAATGATTATTACTCCATTTTTTCATTTTCAACTATCGCTAAGTGTCTGTTGTGTTGGTCTTTAAAGCACAAGCAGGTTCTGTTTTCAGTAAAAAGGGCTGATTCTTTTGGTCATGTTAATTTTAAATTAACGAAACCATTTCGGATGACTAAATGTAGGTTGTGTTAATGTGGACAAAGTGATTTGTATTGAGCCAGTAAGTAGATCATAATTGGAACTATATCTTGTGTGAATGCTTACGGTGTAAGGAGAACTAAGTATTCGTTTGGTATGTAGTCTGAAGGACAGCACCTTGTTTGAGTGCTTAAATCCTAAAATGGGCAAGGAACTCTTCTACCTTAAAGGAGTCTGGGCTCAGTTGGTAGCAGTCCAATTAAATGCATGTTTTTTGTTAGTATGTTGAGACATGATTGAACATTTTACGAGATAAATTTCTCATTAAGCAACAAAAAAGGGGGATGAATGTTTTGGGAGAAAGGAGAGACTATCAGACAAACATTTCTAGAAATTCAGGAGGTTTGAGGAATCTTGAGAAGTTCATAGAGTATTACCTATAAGGGGAGATTAGACAAACTTGGATTATTTTCTCTAGAGGCTGAGGGGTGACCTGATAGAGGTTAATAAAATTATGAGAGGCAAAGGCAGGGTTAGATAGTCAATAGTTTTTTTTCCAGGGTAGAAATGTCAAATATCAGAGGGCATAGCTTCAAGGTGAGAGGAGGAAAGTTTAAAGATGATGTGTGGGAGAAGATTATTTTATAGTGTTGGGTGCCTGAAACATGTTGGCAGGAGTAGTGGTGGAAACAGATATGACAGTCACGTTTAACAGGCATTTAGACAGGTACATGAACATGGAGGGATATGGATCACGTGCAGGTAGATAGGTTTAGTTTAATTTGACATCGTGGTTGGTATAGACATTGTGGCTGAATGGCCTCTTGCTGTGTGTAATGTTCTGTGGTCTGAAGCAAGTAACTAACAGCAAAAGTGGCTGGGAATAGTGGTAAGAAACAGCAACACTTGGGGGAAAAAACAGGCATGTAGGACATAAGCTATGGGCCAGAATGCTTGCATAATGGTGGTTAATTTAAATGGCTGTATGCATCGTTTTTGCACTGTGTTACTATGATGTTAAAGTGCCTGAGTACAACTGTACAATTAAATTTGACAGGTTGTTAGTACTTTGTTCTTAAAACACAGCTGTAATCTTTTGAGAGAAAGATTGAGAATTGCTATCAGGGAAAAGGATCAGCACTATCAAGGAGCTTAACATGAATATTAGCGTTACAGTACTTTGTGCAGAGAACACATTTAGAATGCTTTACATCAAATATGCTTTATTCATGGAACATAAAACTTAAATTCTGAAGAGTACACTATTCCCAATTCGCCTCATCAGTCAACTCACAACCCAAAAACTGGAGTAGAAACAGGTAATCCTAAATCCCAAGGAACTGCCAATGCAGAAGAAGAAACTTAAAAGTTCATATCAAGTGTGCATAGTTGCTACGTGTACAGGTCATATTTCTTTTGGTTAAGGTAAATATCAAAGTGCGCACACCTGTTAATGTTTTATAAAACTAGTGTACCAATTAAACCCTATGAAGGCTTTTCCAATTTGTCAGTGGTGATGAATTTACTAAACTGGAAGGGAATGCAATGCATGCTTGTATTATTTAAAAATTAGTTTTCCATATTAATGAATTATTTTAGTAAATGTGCCTAGAATGCCAGGGTCAATCAAATTTATATTCCCTTCAAACTTCTCAAATGAAGAAGACAATAAAGATAAATAAGCCAGTTATAAATGAATGATGAAGCTTGCAGTTGATGCCAAAGGTTCCCATTGAGAAGCGATGGCATAACGATCCCATGAATTAATAGCTCTTGAATGATTTGTATTGTATTTTAAATTTTAACTAGTGACAAAATTGTAACAACCTGTTGTTTTATTTCAGAGTAAGAAAATATCTGAAAGACATAGTTGGGAAATAAAGCCAAAAAATAATAGTAAGTGCAACAAGGGGATGTACTGGTGGGTGGTGTGGTAGGATTTTTTTCTGACTTTATTTATCATTCTTGACTATTAAAATGGAATGTGGGTCAGTAGACATCGACATTAAATAGTGAATTTCACCAAGATCTTTGATAAAGGGCTAATACCTACTGCAAGAAGATTGCAAATAGGAATCGTCAGTGCCATTTTTATGCATGCTGCAACCCTGGTTCTTGGCTTCTACATGCTGAGATAGGAAACTAAATTGTCAATTTCCTTAGTCTGTTGACTCAATGCCACATCACATTGCATGTTGACAACAATATTTATGGCAATAACTTCATTTTATGTTGTTCTGCTAATGACCCAAGACATTTCATTGAAGCATAACTAGCCAGAGAAATTGACACCAGCTTTAAGAAAGAAATGGTAAGAATGGTGATGGAAATGTGGTAACTGGGCTTTAAGCAGAATCTTTAAATATTGAGATGTGGAAAGGGTGAGGGAGGGAATTCCAGAGATTAAGCCAGGGTAACAGAAAATATATAGCTGAGCACAACCAAAAGATCTGAAAGTGTACAAGAAACAATGTTGAAGGAACATGAAGAGTTTCAGTATTGGGGAGACCATAGCTATAGGAAATAGTGATACTGTAGAAGAATTTGAACATGAAGATGAAAAATTGAAATATTGAAAAATTGTCAGCAGAGAACCAATACCCCTGACCTGAGGAATGATGGATAAATGGTGTCAATGAAGTGAAAGTTAAGTGTGTTTTCAGCAATAGAGGAGTGGCTAAGACCTATGGTGCAGTTGTCCAGGGGTGTTGCTGGAAAAAGCTACAGATGCTAAGAATCTGACATAAAAACAGAAATTCTGGAAATACACAATAGGCAGCATCAGTTTGGAAGGTGATTGCCCTGAAACTTGGCTCTGTTTCTTTCAGCAGATACTGCCTGACTTGCAGAGTTTTTCCCCCATTCTTGGTTCATCATAAAAGATCTGTCTTCTGTGCTGTGATGGGAGTGGAAACCTAATTTGATTGATTAATACATGGATTTGGTCCATGGATTAGGTGGGATACTTAAGAATATTGGGGAGGAAAAGAAGGTATGCAAAAGTGCTGCAGTCATGGACAAGTAGTCAAAGATAGTTTCCATCAAAAGGGTGTGGTGGAGGGCAATAAAAATGGCTTAGAAAAGAAGATAAACAGTAACTGATGAGAGGGAGTTTATTAATGTACAAGCTGGAAGTTATGTTGGCTTGTTAATAACAGTGGCCAAATAGGCAGTTGATAAGTTGTATGGACAAGGTGCAAGTTTCTCTATCATATGATAATGAAGCAAGGTAATAGTTTTGAAAACACCATCACCACCTTCCCATAAGAAATGACCTATGTATGTAGTAAATAATTGTTCAGTTTTTGATTGGCAGCTATTTGGATTTTTTCTATTTCCTCAACTTTCAGAAAAATCTATTTGATTACTTGGGGTGGGGCAAAAAAGCACTCATCGCTTTTGAATACCATATTCACTATAAATTTGAAACATTGTTTTAAACAAAAAACTCATCTATTTGTCTGAAGAGTTAGTTGATGGTCTGAACAATGGTGTGAAACTGAAGTAGATTATTTCCTTATTTGCTTATGGTGTAGAATAAGACCACTTGGCCCATTGAGCCAATGCTGGTTTGCAGGGCAATCCCATTCCCCCACTAATTTTCCCTGTTGCCATTCTCATCCATCCCACCAGCATTAAGGGCTATTTACAGTGACCTATTAACCTAGCAGTGTGCACATCTTTGGGATATGGGAGAAAACTAGAGCATTCAGAAAATCCTAACTGGGCACAGAGATAATGTCTAAATTCCACACAGACAGCACTGGAGGTCAGGATTGAACCTGGGATGCTGGAGCTCTGAGGCACCGGCTGCAACCCAATTTCCATGTTGGTCAAGTGCCAAAAAAAGTGTTGTCCTCTCTGCTGTAAAGTGTATGTATTTAGATGACGTGAGAACAGGATTGGTGCAATTTCTCTTCTTTGTTGAACTCTGCGCCTTGCTTCATTCCCTAGGCCAAATCCTAATTTTCACATTTAAGTTTATTGTTTTGTTAACCAAATGTTTTAAGGGATGTGGAGTAAAGAGTACATAAAGTCCCCTAGCACCTATCACTCCAATGATTGGATGGAGGAGTTAAATAATCCACCCCTTTTGCTATGTATTTACAGTTCTGTCTTGTACATAGAAGGTTATTCATAAAGTCTACAGGAGGGGGATCTTTTAGTGCCCATGGAATTGTATCCCGCATCCAGTAGCACATTCAGATATAATATGGGAAAAATAAAATACATTTTTTGATATGCTTTGTTTTTTCTTTCCCCCTCATTCAGTGGAAACAGCTGAGATCTGGTGTACTGACATTCAGACAATTCACGTAAATGTGATAAAGGTGCACATCTTATGGCCCTATTTATTTGTTCCGAAGAAAAAGCATGATCGCTATCTACAGTGGGCTATTGCAGCCAAATTCATAGATCCAAAGTAAGTCCTTGTGTTTTTTCTGGTCTGGTTTCTTTAATCTTTCTGGCCTTCAAATGATCTTGATAATGAGATTCATAACAATAAATTGTCCTTGTTATTTGCTGAGTGAAGTATGTAAATGCTGGTGAAATGTCAAGCTATTCCTCTAGTTTAAAATAGAAAAAGGAGGAAAATTGGAGTTTTTGAAAACTCCTACTATAACTTTGTGATATTTCAAAGTTCCAAACAAGTACTTTTAGACATACTGTCATTGTTATAATGCAAGTAACAATGCCTGAAAGTCCTGCAGGTAACTACACTCAGCAGGGTCCCGCAAATAGCAGTCCAATATTTTCATGGTATTGATATTAATTGGGAAATTTGGAGATAAACCCATATCATTTTGCAACAGTGCTATAGATTATTTTTCTTGACCTGTTCTGGGCAGTAGGTCCTTGGTCTAATCCCTTTCTTGTAAACCAGAACCTATTCATATTCATCAGATTCTTCCCATGGATGCTTGAGATTAAAGGTATAACTGAAATTTAATGAATGTGTATTATGGGATCTTCAATCTTAATTTTTATTTTCAGGAATTATGATGTTTTTGAATTGAATTTGATAAAGCTACAAGATATTGAAATCTTAGAAGAAGTGCTCCATGCACTAATGAAACGGAATGTAAGTGAATATTGAGCTTTTGATGGTTGGTAAAATATTTTGTTCATATATTTAAACTTGATGGATAAGTGCAAACAGGTTCATTCTGGTGCTTTTGTGCAGCAGTAAATATTTCCAGAGAATTTTCCATACCAGGAAAGGAAAACGGAGGTCTCAGTGGGAGGTGGTTGGATACCAGCAAAAGTGCCCAGAATTATTATTCTTGTAGGAATTTTCAAGAATTAAATCAGTGTAAAGAAACAGTCACATCTTCTGTGCATCCATTCAAAAGCTGTGGATCCCTCCATTGATGGGTAGAAAGGTACTGTTTGGTACAGTGAATGGTAATAGTGGGATCAGCAATCAGAATCCCAGGACCATGATGTGGATGCTCCTGCTGTGGCCTGCAAGTTGTAGTAATGTGATTATCTATCTTTGATGGTCTTTGCTACTTGAATTCAGTTGGGGAGGGGGGAGGGGGAGGCGGAGGGTGGGGATCTAGAATAGAAAGTTGGCAGATCTCGCCCTATTAACATCTTGGGGAAGGAAACCAGTATCTGGTGCTGTCCTGCACAATGTGGTTGATTGTCTATAACTGTTCTCTGAAGCATCCCAAGCAAAGCACTTGGACCCTCTTGATTGTTACTCAACTGATAAATTTTGGAATTGTTCTTGGGTGTTGGTTGAGAATACACTTGGGTGTTACACTGCAGTTGATTGATGGCTATCTTGGAAGAATGGAAGGATGTTATTTGATAGTTTGGAAAACTTAATGTAATGTTAACAAGTATTGTTATAGTATCGTCTCTTATAACATTGGCAACACTGCTCCCAGTTAGCAGACAGCAAATTCCATCATTAGCAAAGGATAAATGATGGTCATATTTTCTTCTGGTAGTGATTAATTGTGAAATAAATTTTCCAGAGCATCGGGAGATTTTCTTACACTGCACCTCCATGGGGATTTTTTAAGTTTCTTCTAAAAGACTAGCCTTCCAGCAGTTCAGTGCTGCCTAAGTACAGCATTGTGTGTCAACATAAGTATGTTCTCAAATTTCTCGAATAGGCTTAAAGCTTCATGACCTGTTGATTGACATTCTAGGCTTGATAGTAGAACTTCAGTCATTTACACAAAATGCTGACATTTATATATACTGGAGCACTTGCTGAATTCAACTGTTAATTTACTTGGAGTAGTTTTAAAAAATAAAATTTAGGAACTCCAATTACATTTCAACTTTTCTTTCGTAGCACTCTATAACATTTCTGACATGTTTATTGGATTTGTGGGATAAAGTGGATGAGGTAAGTAAGATAACTATATATTGAAACTTAATGCTGAAAAGTCAGGGAGGTAGTGTTGAGAATTCCTCTTACTTATTTGTTTATAATAAGTAAATTAGCACCCATGTAGATGTCCCCTAATGAAATTTGTGTAATGTATATGAAATTCATAATCAGAAACATCATATGGTACTTAATTTCCACAGGCAAATTATAGAAAAATATACTTAAGCATTTTTCTGTATGCAGTAGAAAAGTAACTTATCAAATGCTTGAAGGTTACCAAAATCGTAAACAAAAGTGAGATAGAAATCATTTTTCTACTGTGTAAATAAAGATTATTTGATGTTTAAGCCCATACCAAATATTTTATATATCCACCCCAAGTATTGCTGGCTAACCTGCCTAGCCTCTTGTACTTGAAACCACAGCAAGCTCTGGAGCACCCCATCCCTGAAACTTTAACTATCTCTAACTCAGGCAACTTGTGTATTCTTTCCCTTTCTTGCCATCTGTGACAGCCCATGCCATCAGCTGTCCCGGCTTTGAACTTAGAAGTTCAGTCCTTTAAACTCCTCTGCTTCTCAACCTCTCTTCCCCTTTAAAACCCTCTTTATAATGACTTCTTTACTGAGAAGATGGTCACTCTCCTAAAGTGCAGTGGGTTTTCTGGTGAGATTGTATCCCTTGGATAACTTTTTCCATACTATTGGTGTTAAATGCATATTAGCTTTGGTACTTAACATGATAGTTATATTGGAGCATTTGGAATACATATTCCAAAGATGGGAAGAGAAAACAAAATTGTAATTTTAGTCCAGTTCTCACTTTCTTTTCCGTTTTACAGAATAATTGTGACCTGGATGATGCTATTGCTATGATAGAAAAGACAGAAGAACTTAATAACTTGCAAGTGGAGGTGAATTCTGGACCAAAACATTCAAGAATGGCAGCTATTGCAATTGGGTGTTTTCAATGTAAGTAATATGAGAAGTCTAAAATATTAATAGGAAATAACTATATAAAGGTTTTGAGAAGATCTGAGGAAGAATTTGTTCACTCAGAAGATAATTAAGTTAAGATATTCTGCTTATCAATGCACTGCCTAAGGGATTGGTGGAGACAGAAACTCTCAACATTTAAGAAGTATCCCGAAGAGTAGGTGAATTGCCAAGTTCGGTGCTGGAAAGTGGGATTAGTTTAGTTGGGTACTTTGTGGTTGGCATGAACATAGTGGTCCAAAGGGTCATTGTGGCTGAACTGCTGGACTAAAAGCCACATGAACACAGATTTAGAGCATGAAGATGGGGGACAGGAAAAGTTTGGAGAGAATGGGTGGGTTTTCTAAATGAGGATGACAATTTTTTTTTAAATTGCACGAGATAAGAAGTTGGTAAGAACTGTGAGTGGGGGAGATGCATGTTAATTGGCAAAGTTGTATTTGCACTTCTAAGGAATTGTATGGTAGACAGTAACAATAATGAAATGAAATGTCCAAAGTTTTATCGTCTGAAAATTGTGTATTAGACTTGCTGCTTATTATTGCACCTTTTATAGAATAATTGAGTGAAGATATTCTGCTAATCTCTTGATCTTTTGCCAGTAATTTTAAAACTGTGACTGCTTACCAGGCAATAGAATTTTCTCCATTTGAAACTCTTGCCATATGAAAACCTCTGTTAGGTTACCCATTAATCTTCTGTTCCAGAGTCAAAATCCTAACTTTTCCAATCTTCTTTTATCTCTCAGAGTTCCTCTGTCTTTTCTAAGGCCTTTGCATCTTTGTTGGTGTGGTGCCCAGTATTAACCTCAATAATCTAGCCAATGCCTAACCTCTAATGAAATACCTTTTGCTTTTTATTTGTTCAGAAATTTCCTATAGGTGCTTGCTAAAGCTCCTCTATATGAGTGGAACCTGGGACTGACTTAATTGCTAAGTCCTTATGTAGGGTAGGGCTTTCAGATTGGTCCCACAGAAATATTTTGGTAGCTGATGAAGCTTTGTTCCTAATCTAAATTGGCTGTCAAGATTGTGATACTAATTTCAAAAATGATATAAATTACCCAAAGCCTGCATAACTTCTTTGCAGCTTTCCTCTCCATTGAAATTAATGGAGTCTCTGAAGTGTGGGTTTAGCTGCCAGATTACCCAGTGCAGTAGCTGGAAAACTTAGTTCATGTTCCATCACTAAACACTTTGAAGTCCATTAGCACCAAGGGCTTGATGTGGTTTTCAGCTGTACTGACGTTTGGGATTAATTTATTTAAAACTATTATACAACTTCACACAGAACTGGAGGCTTTTTTGTGGAAAGTTTAGACCCTGCCATATCCTAAACCCTGGTAACTAATGTGTTTTTATTTGTATAATTTTGTCCTGACACTTTTAAAGGCTTATTTACTTGGACACTGGAGTCCTTCTATTTGTACTTGTAAAAATTGTGCTGATTATTGTGCAGTGTTTTTCCACATTCTTATTCTTTTCACACTGCTCCACACTAAACTGCACATGCCATACTTCTACTGTACAATCACCCTGAACTTCTAGTCAAGTTAAAACCATAATGAAGCCAAAGTATTTCCTTTGGGCACACTACTGTAAACTATATTCTAATCTGATAAAACATTGATCCACTGATTCTGACTTTCTACCACAGATTCTTCAACTATTTGTTGGCCTCTTTTATCCTTGGACTATGAAAAGTCCTTGACCTGACATCTCTCCCAATAGATGTTGCTTGAGCTGCTGGTTTTTTTCTGCAAAAATCAGAAAAACTGCAGTACAGATGCTGGAAATCTAAAACAAAAACAGAAAATGCTGGAAATACTCAGCAGGTCAGGCCACATCTGTGGGAAGAAACAGAGTTCAGGACAGTGACCCTTTGTCAGAACTGGAAAGGACAAAAAGAAGTTTGTACAGCTGTAGGGAAGATGGGGGAGGGGGTTGTCTCAGATACTGTAAAACTAGGCTGACCATGGAGATAAGCTGTTATCAAGGTTATCTGGTCATTGAGTGAAAAGGAGTAGTGAAAGTGTAAACACATAGACAAAAGGATATAGAAGTTGCAAAATGGAGAGCAGGAGGACAAGCCCAGCAGGTTAGGCTGGGAGTGTCCTCCATTCCCAGTGAGACAGACAAAAAGGAAAGAAGTAAAAACAAAACAAGTTGAGCTAATGTTACGGATGGATGACAGATAGGGATCAAGAAGTCAAGTACCTGAAGTTGCAGAATTCAAATTTGAGTCTAGACAGCTGGAACGTGCCCAGATAGAAAATGAGCTGCGGTTCCTCAAGTCTGCATCGGGCCTCACTGTGACAGTACAAGAGCCCACAGACCAATGTCAGATTGGGAGTGGTAAGCAATGGGAAGTTTGGGATTGCCCCTGCAGACTAAATGCAGGTATTCTGCAAAGCGATCACCCGATCTGCATTTGGCTTCACTTAACTCCTCAGTCTGCACCATTTATCCATCTGTAATATTAGGACGAGTGTATGGTGTGCCAAAGTGTTTCTACTGCTTCCCCATGACATCAGACAACTTGGTATATAGACTTAGAAGAAGACTGTCTTATTTTCTGTATGCCTCGGCCATTTAATTTCAGTTCAAATTTTAAAGGAGTGTTTTTTTTTCCTTGCAGATGCATATTTTATTAAGCTGTTTAAATGCCCTGAAAATATTCCTCATTTAGTGCCAAACAGAGATGACATGGTATGTAGAAAGAGAAAATCATTCTGTTGCAAGGTTTTGTGCTGCAGGATGTTGAACTTTAAAGTTTTTAGCTGAAATGTATTTATTACATTTTCTTCACATGCCTTACTACTAAGTTTGCATAACATCAAAATCTCAATTCTGTTAGTCATTTCAGGAAAGCGAATCCTGTAGAGAAAGAGGCAACAAGGAATTTAAAAAGGAAAACTACGAAGCTGCTGTGAAATGGTACACCAGGGCAATTGATTTATGGTATGTCACTTTCAGAGGAAAGGCCCAGAAATGTACCTGCTAAGTTGGACAGTGTTAGTTGAATCAACTGCAAAGATTTGAATGAGAAGCAGGAGGGGCCCACTCGGCAGCTCAAACATGCAGTGCCATTCCATAGAATCACGGTGATCTGCTGGTAATCTCAAATCTGCATTCCCTCCTTATCTCAGTAATCTTTCACTCCCTTTGCATATCAAGTTTATAAAATTTGCCTTTAAAATATTCAGACTGCTTCCACCACCATTTGAGGAATAGAGTTCCAAAGATTCAGTGCTCTGAGACAAAATATTTTGCCTTTTTATTTGAAGCAGAAACCTTTTAGT
The DNA here is from genome assembly GCA_030265395.1 of Rhina ancylostomus. Taxonomy (NCBI): domain Eukaryota; kingdom Metazoa; phylum Chordata; class Chondrichthyes; order Rhinopristiformes; family Rhinidae; genus Rhina; species Rhina ancylostomus. Next base: position 102,560,874 of record JARFYF010000074.1, read on the forward strand.
TCTAGATTCTCCCATAGATTCACCTTGTGAAGAGCCATCAGAGTCTTGTATGTTTCAATCAAGTCTCCCTGCCTAGCCTGCCCACCCTCCCATTCAAGATAACAGTGTAGTAAGTCTTTGAACTGCTTCCAACATATTTACATTTTTCTCAAATAAGGAGAGCAGGAATGGACACAATATTGCAAATGTGATCTCTTAGTGCCCAACGTAACTGAAGCCTAAAATCCTTACCTTTTCTATTTGCGTCCCATAACAGTGAACAGTAACATTCTGTTAGCTTTTCTAATTATTCAATGTATCTGCATACTACGTTTTTGCGATTCGCATTCCAGTACCTTTTGAATCTCTCCCCATTTAGGTACTTTTTATTATTATCTTGCAAAAATGGGTAGTTTTTGCTATAACTCTTGTAACTGCCTTTAATCACAGAACATAGAGCAGTATAGCACAGAAACAGGCCCTTCGGCCCACAATGTCTACATCGAACCTGATGCCAAATTAAACTAAATCTTTTCTGTCTGTACATGATCCATATCCCTCCAGTCCCTACATGTTCATGTATCTATCTAAAAGCCTCTTAAACACTACTGTCATATTTGCTTCCATCACTACCCCTGGCAGCCCATGCCAGGCACCTACTGTTGTGTTTATATAAAAAAACATACAAATGCATGCAGAGGCATGCACACACTTGCCCCCTCTCATCTCCTTTAAACTTCCTCACCTTAAATGCACGGCCTCGTGTTTGACATTTCTACCCTGGGAGAAAGATTAACTGTCTATCCTATCTGTGCCTCTCATAATTCTTTAAACTTCTATTAGATCTTCCCTCGGCCTCCAAAGCTTCACAGAAAACCACCCAAGTTTGTCCAACCTCTCCTGTAGCTCATACCCTCTAATCCAGGCAGCATCCTGGTAAACCTCTTCTGCACCCTTTCAAAAGACTCCAAAAATTTACTGTAATGGCATGACTAGAACTGCACGCAATGCTTAAAGTGCAGCCGAACTAGTTTTATACAACTGCAATGTGACTTCTTGACTCTTGTGCTCAGTGCCCTGACCAATGAAGGCAAGCATACCATATGCCTTCTTTACCACCATATCTAGTTACGTGGCTACTTTCAATGAAAATCCTTTTCATAATTTACCTTCCTGTTTATCTTTGTGCCATCAGCAAACTTAGCAACCATATTTTTAGTTCCTTCGACCATTATTTAAACAAATATAAATAAGTTGAGGTCCCATCACTAATCCCTTGTTAAGCAGGAACATGTGCCAATTCGGCCTACTCTGTTTCTGTTATCCAGCCGCCTTCTATCTGTACAAATACAATACCTCCTATGCTGAGTTTTTATTTGCTGTAATAACCTTTGCAGTACCTTATCAAAGGCCTTTGAATTAAAGTATAATATCTTTTAATATTCCTTTAACTGCAGCACATTTTTCAAATTAATTTTTCAAAACAATTGATAATGTAATTTCCTTTTCACAAAAATATGTTGACTTTGCCAGATTATCTTGAATTTTTTTTAAATGCGCTCAATAAAATCCTTAGTAAGAGATGCTGACCTTTTCCCTGTGATGGTTTTTAAGTTAATTCCTGCTTTCTTTCTCTCTTGCTTTTTGAATAAAAGGGTTACATTCATTATTTGCCAGTCTGATGGAACATTCCCTGAATCTAGGGAGTTTTTGAAAATTAAAATCAATGCATTTAAGAAACCAGGATAAAGTCCATCAGGGCTATTACTGAGATTTTACTTGTGTGCTCTATTGTGAAAACTGATGCTATTTAGGAAGCTTTTCTGTGTGTTGTTCCATATGATTGACAATCCAGTCATTGTAAATTTACTTTGTTTTATTGCCGGTATCTTAAAGCTGTCTAGTACAGTGTAGTACAAAAAGCAACCAAGTGTTAGTTGATCTTATTTGGAAAATCGTTACAGATTGCTAAACTGATAACAACTCATGTATCCTTTCGATTGTACTTGTGAAGAATATTGCATAATTTCTTCGAAATGCTCACCTCAGAGACTAAAATTTTAAAAGATACATGAAAGTTAAAACAAAATCTGTGTACAAGTTCATGGTTCTTTAGTTCTGAATTTCTCAGCTGAAGAAGATTTTTGTATCACCTTTAGCCGTGGGTGAGCTACTGAAAGACAGGAAGGTAGCTAATGTTGATCCCATATTCGAGAAGGGCAGTAGGGATAAGCCAGGAAAGTATACACCGGTGAGCCTTTCATCAGTGGTAGGGAAACTATTTGAAAAAAATTCTTAGGGATAGGATTTATGATCAGTTGGAAAGGCAGGAACTATATAGTGTAAGACAGCATGGTTTTATGTGTGGAAATCCTGCTTCACAAATCTGGTTGAGTTTTTTGAGGGGGTTTACTAAGAAAATTGATGAAGGATAGGCAATAGACATAGTATACATAGACTTTAGCAAGTTTTTTGATAATGTTCCACATGGTAGGCTGGTTCAGAAAGTTAGACTGCTTGCTATCCAAGGTGTTTGGCAAACTTCATCCAAAATTGGCTTGGTGGTCGTTTTCTGATTAGAAGCGTGTAACAAGCGTGGAACCACAGGTATCAATGCTGGGACTTTAATTGCTTGTCATATTTATAAATGACTTGGGTGAGAATATCTCTCATTTGATAAGTGCTAACAACACAAAGATTGGTGGAGTTTTAGATAGCAAGGATTGTTGCCTAAGGATACAGAGGATCATAGTTCAGCTGGAAAGTTGGGTGAAGTAGTGGCAGATGGAATTTAATCCAAGCAAGTGTGACACAATGCATTTTGGGGTGTCTAATACTGGCTGAACATGTACAGTAAATGGCAGGAATCTTAGAAATATTGATGTACAGAAGACCTTGGGGTGCAAGTTCATCATTCTCTGAAAATGGGGACACAGGTAGAAAGGGTAGTGAAGAAGGTGTTTAGCTTGCTTGCCTTCATAGGCAAGGGCATTGACTATAAGAGTTGGGACATCATGTTGCAACTGTACAAGACATTGGTTAGGCCACACTTGGAATATTCTGTGCAATTCTCATCACCACACTATAGAAAATATGTGCTAGTGCTTGAAAGAGTGCAGAAGCGATTCACCAAGATGTTGCTTGGAATGGAGAGTTTTAGTTACAAGGAGAGATTGGATACATTGGGATTGTTCTTACTGGAGATGAGGGGTGACCTTGTAGAGGTTTATAAAATTATGAAGGACGTGGGGTAGATAGACTCTCCTACCTTTGGCTAAAAAAAAAGATTAAAACTAGAACATATAGGTTTAAGGTGAAAGGGGAAATATTTAAAGGAGATCTGAGAGGCAAGTTTTGTACACAGGGTGGTGGATATATGGTAGAAGCTGCCAGAAGAGGTGGTTGAGGAAGGTACAATCACACAGTTTTTTGAAAAAAAAGCATTTGGACGGGTACATGGATCTGAAAGGCATCGAAGGATATGGACCACATTGCAGGAAAATGGTTTTAAAGTAGATGGGCATCTTGGTCATGATGGATGAGTCTGGCAGAAGGGCTCGAATCTTTCCTGTATGACTCTGACTCTAAGCCTTGGATTAATGATTATATTCATTTTCAATGTCTTTCAGGCCTTGCAATGAAATTCTGTATGGAAACAGAGCTCTCTGCTTTTTCCGTATTGAAAAATACAAGTAAGTGTGAGAAAGTTATGACTATTATTTATTATATTTGTATTTTAATTGATCTGCAAGTAGTTGAAACAGAAATGTAGTGCTAATTTCTTTTATATTGAATTCAATAAACACAAGTCCCATTTTTGCTTTTAGACCTTTACTGAAAGTTTGATCAGAAAGGACAAAATGCTTAAGATTCAATCAGAAAGATTTGAGATTTCAAAATGTATTGAGTGTTCTTTTGCACTTGAATTCCAGAATAAAATATCTCGAATTTCTAAAGTTCAGCATTCACCTTTCTCCCACTTAACTAAGTTGTTTTGGAGGAAATGAGACTTGGAGTTTTCTTGGAGGTTTCCTCCATTTCATGTTTTTGAATCCTTCTACTGCGAGACATTAAAGAAGATTGACCTATATTGTCTAGAATTTTGGAGAATGAAAGGTGATTTTGTTGAAATGTGCAAGGGTTAGGACTGTGGTGCCATTAGTTTTCTTTTCTATATGTTTCGAGACTGACCTGCAGCTTGGTGGTTTCTCTTCACAGGAGCTTGTCATTGTGTGGTCACTATTTGAATTGAATAAGTACATCAGAATACATCAGGACAAAGTTTTAAACATTATGTTCTGTGTAAAGCTCCATTGATCCTTTCTGCAATTTCTGTTCCATTCATTAAGTGAATGGCATTTTAATTTCAGGTTAGAGGTTTAATGGTTTGGACTTTACTTTAACTCTTTGTAGTTGACTGAGAGACAGTGGACAAGGGGATGTGCAAACATCAATGTTGCTCCTAATGATTCACAGTTGGATTGTTATTAAGTCAGCTTTTCTTGTGTAAAGATTAAAATTTAATCAGAAGCTTTATCTGGTTATAGTTTGCGTATTGCACAAGAGCAAGAAACGGGCAGATAGTTGCTAAACCAGTTTTAGCTTGGTTCTGTCAACATTTTGTTCCAATATTTTTCTCTCCTCTTCACTTGGTATTGACTTCTTGCTGAGGATGGATCTTGTAGGCAGCATGCCTAGCAGTATCCAATCTCTTAACTGAATTTGTTACCTTTTTCAAAACAAAACAATTGTTACTGAAATAATTGCACTTTTATTGTAACTAATTATTTTCAATTGATAGGTTGTTCAAAGTACTTCTATTTTCCTTTTTTTAGAAAAGCACTTGGTGATGGAAAAAGAGCCATAATCTTGAAACCCTTTTGGACCAAGGTGAGTTTTTTTACGCTTGCACTTCATTCCTCTCTGACCCACTCTCAACAGGCTTTTAGCATCTTGCCCTGTTTTATCTCTTGCTTCTCAAATTTCATGTGATGATACATTGAGAACCAGTTTATGTGAAAGCGTGAGGCTTAGTATTGTCACTGGAACCAGTACGCAATACTTATGGTGAACTAATTCAGATGTTTATAACATATGCATCCAATCTAATTTTAATGATATAGACACATTATTATGAATAGAATATGTAATTGAGAGATAATTAGAGATATTTATTAAAGCTTGTTTCAGTTGTAATTTCTAATGACTTCTTGCTTGTAGGATAATTATGTTGAATCTCGTAGTTCTGTCATGTTTCAAAACTAATCTTGATAATAACATTTAATTCTGAGAATTGATGCTTTCAACCTAACTTTGGATAACATCTTTTTATTAAAGATCACTCGATTTGTTTCAATAAACAAATAAAATTATTAGTTGGTGTTAACCTGCCAGACAACATGACCTTGCTATGCATGCATACACTGGTACTTTGGTTAATAGAACATAGAGTACAACAGAGGAATAGGCTCTTCGGCCCACAGTGTCTGTGCCTAGCATGATGCTAATCCAAGCTAATCCCATCTGCCTGCATATGAACTATATCCCTGTCCAAGATGCATTCCCAGAAAATAAGTACTAATTGAATCAGAACCAAAAGAGATTATTACAGCATTATCCACATAGAAAGCCTGTCACAAATCACTGTACTCACCACTTCTATGAGCTACTATACAAGGTGTGAACCCCTGTTGTTACTTGCTGCTATGCCAGTAACCTGGGAGCTCAGGACCTGGTGTAATTCCAACAATGTATTGCTCACAGTTCAGTGGGTAGATTTGGCATTGTGTAAACTGGGGCAAGCATGAAACTGTTCAGCACTGAGATGTTGGCCATTGCTGGGAACTGGAGATATTTTCATTTTGACGTCCAGAAATACTAACCTGTGTTTCAATTAATAAATCATTAAACCCCTTCTGCTTATTGTCTTAAATGACATAGTGTCTCAATCTCTTAAACTTAAGTTCCTTTTGTCCAAGCAGCCTCTTGGACTTCCCCAGCATGGGAATCGACAAACAGAACAAAAAATGTTTGCAAATAAGTTGGAAGACTACGCCTTCATTTTATTTTGTTAGCAATCTTGTTCATCACATTGAAGAAATGACAAGTTAATGTGCTTGCATGTTCCGATCAGCAACTGAATAACGTCTACTATTGATGTGTCTTTTTATTCCTTGCAAAAGGATTCTTGGTCCAATTTCACACTTTAAATCTTGATTTTAATTTGGCAGGGTCATTATCGCTTTTGTGATACCTTGTTTTCAATGGGAGAACACAAACGTGCTATTGAAGCTAATGACAAGGCTCAAGAATTATGCAAGAATGATTCGGATGGAATTCGAGATTTAATTCAGCAGAAATCAAAATTCCTTAAAAGGCTGCAGGATGAAAGTAACCATACTTCTATTGTTAAATGCATCGCCTCTTTTGATAAAGATTCTAAATTTGTTCTGATAGGCTATCACTGAGTTGTTTGGTTTAACAAGTTCACCATTTATTTCAATGTAAATCTACATTTAGTTTGTGGGGAGGTTTTGGCACTATTCATAATTTTTTTTTGAACATTTGTTTTCCTGCAGACCTTGAAAAAACAAAGACTGATGCATTAAAAGAAGAATTAAGCACCAAAAAGTAAGTCTGATAACAATGTGATATGGAAGAAGACCATATTTCTTTAAGCTGGTCTGGAATTCTGCAAGGTTTCAGCAGATTCGGTTTGAATTATATACATTTATTTCCTGCAATTATGCTTGATTTTTGTCTTATTTTGTGATTCTCATTTTCTTAAAAATCCATCCTAGCATGAGATTGCTCACATTATTGAACCTTTTAGAATGGATTTTCTTGTACAAGATTGTTTGCTTGTTCCTCCACTACTGAGTGTGTTTTGCAGTGCAAATGCTTGAAATGCTGTTAATGATTCCCTATAACCCTGCAAATTATTTTCCCTTAACTGCTTATCTATTCTCTTTCGAAAGCTGTATTGACTCTGCACCAATCCTCTAAACAGTGATTGTAACCACCTTCTGAGTGGAAAAGCCTTTCCTCATATCCCACTGTATCCTTTGCTCACTCTAAAATTACATTCCCTGGCTATTGAAACATGTGCTATTCAGACACCACCTCATTCAAAGACAAAAAGGGTCTTGATTTTACTTTTTAAAATATGTTTGTATATTCATATAAACTTTTTTTTCCAGAGAGCAACCACAATTAGCTGCTCAGCCATTAAGTGAATGTCGTAAGAATGAGTCCAAAAGGAACCAGGAAAGAAATGGTTTAAAGAGTCGTCTTTCACAATGGCCAAAGAAGGTAACTATGCACAGCATGACATTTAAATATAGTATGGCTAAGTGTTCGTGGGTTCAGGATCTGGTCACACCACCTAAAATGAGTTATAAAAGTAAAGTACTGGAAATGCTCAGCAGACTTATTGTGGCCTGACCTGCTGAGTACTTCCAGCATCTTTTTGTTTCAATTTTAGATTTCCAGCATCTGAAGGAAATTCTTTTGATTCTCATATAAAATGAGCTCCCTCGAGAATTTTGCACAGCTAATGGGTGTAATATGGCTGACGTCATCTTCAGTAGATCTGCATCAAGCCTCTGATGTTTAGATTATAGTACAGGCAGTCCCTGGCATTACCACAGTGTTTAGTTCCTGAGAACTGTTTGTAAACTGAACTGTTCATAAATTGGAAATGAACAATAGCGTGCAGGAGAGGATCACAGAAACAGTTGTGATGGGTGGGTGAGCAGACACAGGAAGAGTGACTGCCAACTGGCCTCACTGACTCAATGAGTGAATCTTTTCAGTGTTCTCAGCTTGACCCAGCCCCCAAATGTTGCGACTTGGGGGTGGGAGGTCGGAGAGAAATGGCACTCAGAAATACTCCATTCCCACCCAGCTGGCAAATCCATCCCACTGGTCTCCCAAACATTCATTCTTGTGTGCAGGGTGTCCATAAAGTTGGGTTTCATAATCTTTGGAGGACATGTATGTCATCCAGCATGTTATAAATAGCGTAGTTTTTTATTTCTGGAACCAACTTTACGTCTGTTGTTATTGTACTTGGTATATTTGACCCTGAGATTGCCTGGTACATGTTGACTGTGACAATGAACCCATAGTTTTGAAAGATTCTAAAGATGCCTCCAAAGATACTAACCTCAAATTGTTTTTGTTAGATGTCGATGCCTTTAAACAATTCAGATAATTTAATGGATAAATTGAAGTCTTTGATTCATGCTGGGCATGTAGCCCTAACGGACCAGCGTGCCCGCAATGCAGAACATGCCTTCTTGCAGATCCTGAAGTTATTGGATCCGGAAAAACTTGAGGTTGGTTTAGGGTAATTCTGGCATTTACAGGTTTTCTCTTTGAAGAAACTTTAGCAGAAGAGTTGAAGTTTCATTTACATTTGCATTTCATTTTTGTATATTTGGAAGACATTATGTTTGGGGGAGGTGGTGGTGTTGAGAAAGATGTGTCCTTTTTGTATAAAATGTGGAGTTGCTGACATTTTTTTGAAAAGATTTCTTTACTAATTGCATGTACATCCAAACACTCAGTGAAATACATCTTTGTGTAGAGTGTTCTGGGGGCAGCCTCCAAGTGTCGCCACATTTCCAGTGCCAACAGAGCATGCCTACAACTTCCTAACCTGTACCTCTGTGGAATGTGGGAGGAAACCGAAGCACCCGGAGGACACCCATGCAGTCATGGGTAGAACGTACCTGCTCCTTACAAACAGTGGCCAGAATTGAACCCAGGTTGCTGGCGTTATAATAACGTTATGCTAACTAGTACACTACTGTGCCTGCCCTTTTGAATGCAAGCTTGAAATTTCAAATTTCTTTGTAATCGGCTTCCCCTCTCAGCCTTCAGTATTGATCAAATCTTTGATACTGTATGTACTCAAATTAGTTAAGGGAACAACAGTGGCCTTCGGCCCTGTTCTGTCCTACCTAAACCCCACCCAAAAAAACTCATGTAACCATTTATAAAAACATTGTTTTGGGGTCAGCTTTATTGAAACCAATATAATGGTTCCCAGAATGTAATAACTTTAATTAAAGGCACAGACTATAAATCTTAATTCAAGTGATTGTTTTTTCTTTATTAGGAAGTATCTTTGTCCACTATTGACTATGTGATAATAATCTATGGTCATGCCTGTGCCCTCCTTGGTATTGGACTGCCTGAGGTGAGAATCATAATTTTCTAACTTGTGGAATTTTGTGAATTGTCAATTATTAATATAAATGAGCATCTTTGAACTGCGTGGTATAGCGAGGAAGTTATCATGACTGTCTGACGCAGAGATCTCTTTAGTCGGTGGACCACAAGATTAGTTTCTGCTTCCCACCTCCACGCCCTATCAGCTTGGAGTTACAGAAGTAATGGTTGTGCCAATACCCCATTCAGTTAAGAGTTTTTCATATTTTAATCAAGATCTGGATTGTTACTGTATGGTTTAATCCTGATAGGATGGATGGCATGTTCAGGCACAAAGGATTAGTTGACCTGTTCCTGTGAAGCTTGCCAATAGCTTAGACTGCAAATCTAATCTAAGGTATTTCTATAGCTGTTTTTCTTGGAACCACTAACTTGTATTTTGTTTAACCAGGAGCTGACTGAGGCTGAAAATCAATTTAATAAAATTCTGGACCAATTCCCAGAGCAGCGGCTTGACTGTTTGGCATTCTACGGACTTTGAAAAGTGTACAAACAGCAGAACAGCTTTGTACCGAGATAAAGAAAAGGACAAAAGAATACAAACAAAACAT
>JARFYF010000074.1:102587264-102601445 GCA_030265395.1 Rhina ancylostomus
TACAATGTGATTAATATTCTATAATTGCATGATTATCATTTGACAGTCCTAGAAATTGTTTCTTAAAAAAAAACTCTTCCAGCAAGCTTTTCAGGAGAGAGATAACTAATTTGAAGAAAGGAAATATGCATAATTAGTATGAAAATGATCACTTTTAAGCTTTAGCCCACAGTAAATTTTTGTCTTTTACAGGGCGTGAAGCAGCAGGATTGTTCTTGCTTCGTTATTCAAAATTCCTAGAGCAATTGGACTTGGACTCTCTACTAAACCTACTCAAAGCATCTGAGATCGAACTACCACTATATGATAGCACTAAAGAAATCGTAGAGCAACTGAAACAGGAATCCCCCACAAAAACCCGCAACTTTATCTGGACATTGGAGGAGAAAAGAGAGCAATTCCCTTCTCTGCATAATCCTTTAGATGAATATTTTAATGCAATGGGTATGTGTTAATGCTTTAATAAAGTTACCAGAACCATTAATTATATAACTAATCAAATTATTCAATATATTCAATTTTCAATCAGAAATTTGCTAACCTTGTGGAAAGAGTAAAGAGGGTAAGGTGGCTTTGAATTGTGATATTTTTCACAATAATTGCAAATAGAATTATATTGGAATTCATGATATTCCAGACTTTTTCCTTGCTCTTAAAGCTGTATCTTGGGTGTTCTTTTGCAGTCTGAAAAGTTTAAATTTATCCTGTATTTCTGCCTCTCATTCCACACCTTGTTACAACAGTGGGATAGCCCTGCTGCTCTCTGTGATGTTTCCCTAGAGATCAGAACTCAGCTTTGTGGTCCACCAGTTGACAACCAAAGCACCGGACCCTTTAAACCTCACCTCTGTCTTGCATGTTGTTGTCTTAATCAGGCTCATGAATATTTTATTTACCTTCTGCATTGAGTGAATATGTCAAGTTTTGAGTCTCAGGGGGTCATTTTGATTGCGATAATATCAGAGGAGCAGCAGCAAATGAACTCTTGCTTTACTTCTTTCTCAGTGTTTATTTCCATTGATTGTTGGTGTGTTGCTGTTTTTGTCTATGAATCAGAATCCCTTTTCATTTAGTGCACGTCTTCTCTGTGAAAAACATTTGCTTCTGTTAAGATGTTTTTGCTCTATTAATAATTGCCACACAATACAAAACTATTTCCTTTTTGTAGTGTCTCTTCAAAAATAAAAATTCAGGTTATGCTACCTGAAGTACCACAAGAGTCCCAGAGAGATTGCATGCAACATAAATGGGAATAACATTTACTTTGTCTTACTAGTTTCCTCTCAGAGAAAGGAGGAATGTACTTTATGAATACAATACGGTTTTGTAAGTATTGTAACTAGGACGTATACATGTATAGGTGTAAATTTAACATTGAAGTAGCAATTTAACTTTATTTCTTCACTTTTAGTTTTGGTCATGTTACTATTTTGTTTTTTTTAGAAAAATTATTTTGAAACTTTGCTCCTTTTTTTGTATAGATGCTCCTTGTACTGTACTAAAGAAACAAGAAAATGAAGAATTACCTGTAAGTTGCTCAACAAGTATTCCATTTGAGATTAACTTCAAATGAAAAATCTGAAGTTGAAATAGATCTTATGGTAGTTACCTCTCAGATTACTATTTCATTACTGCAAAGCCCCACTTGCTTTCAAATATACAAGTCTGGTTCCACCTGGTGTAGTGTGTAATGTGGTCAGATTATCGGTAACTGCAGCTAATTTTTGGAAATGATGCAGTAAAAGTTAAATAAATTGATTACTTAAGCCTCTCCTCACATTAAATCGAAGCAGATATATTTACTCTGAGTAGAGAAAACTGATTAAAAATCACAGATCATTTATTAAAAAAATAGTTGCATTTCCCTTCAAGATACTCCAACTTGCTTTACAGCTATTTAGTACATATACAGTTCATTGACCTTTCGTATTCTGGAGAATAAGCAATATTAGTAAGGTTCTTTCACATTGAGCAAGGAAGGGTAAACACTCCTTTCTGCAATGCAGTTACAGTTCAGGGTCTGTATGACAAATGCAGCATCACTCCACTATGTGCAGATTCACAAAGTAAATGCAGACAGCTGCAGATTCTGCTTTTAGCTGAGATCATTTAATTATTAAGGATAATAGAACTGCAGTAATGCAACAAAAATTCCAGTGGCCATAATGTATTTGTTTGTAGTAATCTTGGGATTTCTTCATGCCAAGACATAAATTTTCAGTAAAATAGGACAAGAAGTTCTATTAATGGTTAGGAATAATAAGCAGAATGTACAAACACTTGTTTTTTTAGTATATAAAACTCTTATTCAAAATATGTTATAACTTTTGTACCCCCGGTTCATTAAAAGATTCCATAAGAAAAATATGTGCGTTGTGAGATGACCATTCTTAATTTCAATGCACTCTAATGCCAGCTGTCATATCTGGTTTCCCTGCAGAATACTGCCCTTAAAAGTAAAATGCGAAATAGAAGAAAGAAGCCAAAGGATTCCAAAGTTAGTATATTTTGATAATTGTTGGCCATCTTGGCATCACTGGTTTGTTGTCGTAACCTTGTGTGCATATGTCTAAGATCCTCTTTTGAAGAATTTTCTTTTTTGAAGATTTTCCTTTTGAAGAATTTTCTCTGCAAGTGATTGGGCTATTTCAATTATTCTCAGTTAGGGAGAATAGCACTCAGTCTTCCATCTGTTCATTTTTTTTTTAAATTGAGTGAATGCTGGTGTATGCTTCTGATGTTACTTGCTTAAATTGTGAGGAATTGCCACTCACTTGTATGCATGCCTTCCACAAGTAGTTATATCAACAGCTATACCACTAAATGGGGAAATTTCTCAGCATTTATCCTACTATTGTATGATTTGTCATGATAAGCTTTCATTGTAATAATCTGCCAATCAACGCCTCCTTACCTAGATTCACCTATCTTTTGCCCCACCCCTCCCTACCTTTTTATACTGGCTATCTTTCCACTATTCTTTCAGTCCAGGTGAAGGGTGTTGACCTGACACATTGATTGTCCATTTCCCTCTAGCTCAATTTTTTGCTCCGTATTCCAGCATTTGCAGTCTTTTGTGTCTCCATTCTTGTAGACTAATCACTGAAAACCAATATGTAGGTGCAGAATGTATTTAAGAAGGCAATGGTATGTTGGTCTTCATTATAAGAGGATTTGCATTGAAGGGTAAAGATGTCTTCAATTATATGGGACTTTGGTGAATCTGCACCTGGATTTTTGTGTAGTCTTTACCTGAAAATGGCATACTCACCATAGAGGGAGTGAAGCAAAGATTCATTAGATGGATTTTGATTTTGCTGCATGAGGAAAGACTAAGTATTCTAGGCATGTATTCCTCTAGTATTCAGAAGAATGAGAGATTTCAATGACAACATTTTTACAATGCTCGACAGACTGGATGTTTCCCCTAGCTGACAAGTCTTGAGCCAGGGTCACAGTATTGCAATAAGGGTAGACCAGTTAGGACCTAAACTGAGTGGTGAATCTTTGGAATTCTTTACCCAGGTGGCTGTAGAGGCTCTGAGTTCTGGTAGATTTCTGTATATTAAGAGACTTGAGGTATGGGGATAATGTGGAAAAGTGGCATTGAGGTAGATCACCTTTGCCCTTGAATATTATCAGATTAGATTCAAAGGGTCAAATGACCTATTATTTCTCATATTCTTGTTTTAAAAGCAAATTTGTAATGCTGTAATTGTTATGACTTGTGTATTGATGTGGTTTTTGATTTTATATTTCTGTGTATTTATGGAAGCACTGAACACTTTTTAATTCACAGTCTGTGATCCTTCTGTCTGGGATGTTTGGAAGTGGAACCTGTGAAGAGGATGATGATGAAATAAACTCGGATGATAGCAACCTGTAAGTATTCCCAAATTTCCTTTTGATTCATTTAAATAGCATCTTCAAGAAAGAGCATATGCTGACTTAAAGAGCATAATTGTCACCAGAAGTTTGGCAATGACTATAGATGAAGGTGTTCCTTGATCCATGGTGCATAAAATATTGCTCTCAAGGCAGTCCCAGTTATGGAGTTCTCTCTGCCCTGCTTTAGTGAGTTGAGAACTACTGTGGTCAACTACATGTCCTTACCTGGAGTGGTAATTTGGTTCCCAAGTCATCCTTAGCCGCTACATAGGGTATTCCCACTGTAGAGAGCAAGTCCTGCCTTTAGAATTGCCTTCATAACTGGCTCAACCATTCACCCAAGCTTGCTGGTTGTCAAATGGCTTTTAACTTCTTGAAATATTTTTGAAGTCTACAAGCATTCAAAAAAAAATTACAAACTATTCACAATTAAACATACCATTAAAATGTTTTTAAACAATGAAAACACTCAAAATAAAATTTAATTTTTCTTGATTTTAAAAACTGTAAATTACCTTAAATTGGCCTGTCAATAAAAGCATGCTACTGTTGGTAACAGCTAATGTAAATATTAAAAATTCCTGTAATAGTCACTAGGTAGAAATTAGTTATGGAAACTAATTCTCTTTGCCTAATTTTTGGGGCATCAGATAGTGGCTGGACATATACAGAAAATGGCAGGGACCTTAGGAGTGTCAATGCACAGAAAGACCTTGAGGTGCAAGTTCATAGTTCTCTGAAAATGACGACGCAGGTGGGTAGGGTAGCGAAGAAGGCATTTGGCATGCTGGCTTTCATAGGCCAAGATACCGAGTACAGGAGTTGGAACATAAAGTTGCAGCTGTACAAAATATTGGTTAGGCCGCAGTTGGAGTATTATGTACAGTTCTGGTCACCACGCTACAGGAAGGATATGTTAGCATTAGAAAGAGTATGGAAGAGATTCATTGGATTGTTGCCTGGAGTGACAGGAAGAGATTGGATAGGGTGGGCTGTTCTCACTGGAGGTAGGAGGCTGAGGGATCACCTTACAGAGGTTTATAAGATTATGTGGGACATGGCTTGGGGTAGGTAATCAGAGTCCTTTTTCCCCAGAGTAAGGGAGTCTAGAACTAGAGAGAATAGGTTTAAAGTGAGGGGAGAAATTTAAAGGAGATCTGAGGGGTAAGTTTTTCCTCATGGACACTGTTGGTTACCTGGAACAAGCTGCCAGAGGAGATGGTAATGGCAGGTACAATTACAATGTTTAAAAGGTATTTGGACAGTTACTTGGATATGAAAGGAGTACAGGGATATGGGCCTATTGCAACTCATCCAGCAATTCTCTGCTGGACAGCTCTATGGTTTGAATTCTCAGGACAAAAAGTAGACAAAAAATAAATGTGGAAGGAAAACAAGGTTTTTGAAAGTTTTGTTTTTGAGGTTTCTGTGAATTGCAATGCATTGCAGCTGTGTTCTTAATGCTTGAGCTAAGCGTTTATACTAGCATATCTTTATGAAATTTCTTTAAGCTCAAAGTACTAGAATAAAATTCATCCTTATCATGTGACCATTCTCTACTTTTCTGAAATTTGTTTCTATTTAAGTAAATTGCACTGAATCTCAGAAGCTGATTTCAATACAAAGCCATTCTTGTATATTGCGCATTATGATTAAGGACAAATTTCTATTCCAGGTAGCTCTCAGGGTTAATTGGGGGGGGAGGGGGGAATCAAATTCTTTATTTCTCATGGATATAATGTGAGATTTCACCATTCGACTTTGTAGAAACGTTGCAGAGCATGAACCAATGTGTGACTATTTCTCTCTAATCATATCCTAATGACACTGCAGCTGGTATATTAATCTGTACTGGTGATTCTTTCCAATAGGGTGCACATGAACTCCATGGATCTCTATGCACATCCAGGTTATCTGGGTCAGCAACTAGAGTTTGAAGATATGTACACTAATACTTCAGGTGGCAGTCGTTACCAGCGACTTCTTGACAATAATCCAGACCCCACACGTGAAAGTTTATATGAGTAAGCATCATTTTATTTAACCACCTCCTAGATGGGGTGGCAATTTCTGAATTGCCAGAAAGTACTGCATTAAAAGTAAAACAATCTTCCTTTTTAGCTCAATTGAGAATTGTATCAGTTATTCAAGCTCTGTGAACTGGAGATTTTCTTAGTCTGGGAGAAATAACACAAATTCCAATTGAAACAAGAGGAGGCCATTCAAACTCTAAATTCTGTACTGCCGTTCTATCATATCTTGGGTTATCTGCACCTCAAATTCACTCACTTGCCTTTAATCCACTTTGCTTCATCGCTTTTCTTAAAAATCTGTTCACTAAGTCTTAATGTAGATGAAGTCTTATTGATCACTATTGGGGAATGTAGACTAAAATTTACATTGTAGTAATAGGGAGAGAAAACAGAAAATGCTGGAAATCAAGATTAAAAAAGGTAAAATCTGGAAGTGTGGCTTAAATCAGTTGATGCTAAAAGAGAAAAGAAATTTGATGCACCCTTATTGAAATAAACAAGGACTTTGAGATTAGAAATGGGCTCTGACAGAATCCCACCTGAAATAACCTCTATTTTGGCCGTTGACATTTTTGTTCAGATCCAGCATCTTCACTGTATGGCATTCTTGCAGTACTGATGTGTATTAGATAATAGACCAAATTAGTGCTTCAGGCATATGTTACAGTGTCTTTTTCCCAACTCCACTCTCATTTTTCCTAGTTACTTTGCCCAGATTCTGAACGAACATGGTCCTCTGGAAGTTGATGATCCATTGTTGGTAGGCGAGTTTGAAAACTTCCCACTGGAGGCTCAAGAGCTGGTGCAAAACACAGGTGGTTTGAAGTCATTTCTTATGGAGTCATTGCGATTTGTGGTGATTAAGAACTTGATTGGACTCATGAAGCATGCAGTACAATTGGAGAGTTCTACTGTAAATGATAAAGCAGCAACCAGAAGCTTAGAAACATCAAAGACAAGCTCAGTTGAAACTTCTATTGAAAGCTTACGACCAGTGGCTCATCTGAATCCTGCTGCTAAAGAATTTAAACCAGTATCTTATTCATCCATATTGACGTCAAATATAAATTCATTAAGTGAACCACAAAATCATCAGTATTTACATGATAATAATGAAATGGGAGATATTTCAACAGATGATGGATATGTGCATATTAATCCTTACTCTGATGCAAGTCAAAAGATTCATAAATCAACCATCATATCAGATCATAATGTGAAGACTAAAGATCCAATGACCGATCATTACTTAAGTGTTTCTGAATGTTCAACAGTTTTTGATCCAACATTCTATGGTGATCCATCATCCAGTACTGTGCACACTGATATATCACAAGTAATCCCAGCTTTTTCCATACACCAATCAAACCTACCTATTACTAATTATAATTATCAGTTTCATTCTTTCAATCCCAATGAAGGGAATGATTCTGTAATAAATGAAATGAAAAGTATGAAGCTTCCATCTGGTGGTACTAATCCAACATCAGTAAGCGCTCTTGAGGTGATGTCTCACGGCAATTCTAAGACAGAAAGTTCTGATGGAGCATCAAACAAGACAAGTGTGGAATACAATTATAATAATAAAAAGTGTGAAAATAAACGAGGTCCATTGTTAAGGACCATTGCAGTACAGGTAAGGGGGGATACTTGTAGATTTTGTGTGTGTTTTGTAACTGATCAATTGTTTATAAACTAGTTGAAAAGGAACATTGAACATGGTTCGTGGAAACAGAAATATGACCCAAAATAACAATTATCTACCTTCAGTGACTTGAGGCAGTCTTCATTGAGGGAGTAGTTAGAAATAAAACATTGCAGGTCTGTACTTGAGGTTCAGAGGTAGTAGGAATTGTTCAAAGTTTATTAATTATATGCTATTTAATAACAATGGGAGTCATTTCAAGAATTGCTTGAAGACAGACCTCTAACCTTGATTGGTAAATAGTAGATGGTTCTAGAATTGGGATACTGGTTTATCATTTTGGGTTAAAGATAGAAGGACAATGTGAGGAAAGTTACTTTTCTACTTGGAGAGTACTTGGGGTCTAGCATTTGCTGCCTTTAAAGTTGGTGGAAATAGAACTTATCAGTGTAGACTAAAGTGAGATTTTCTTTATTGACTCATTGCATATATGATGAATAAAACTGAATTTAATGGAAGAAAAATTCAATATGGGAGTGATGATAAGTCACAGTATTTTGCAATTTGATAAAACAATTAAAAGTATCTTCAGGAAAGTAGGCAGAATACAAACCTGTTGAGCTGATCAGGTTTATTCGGGGAACATCCATCAGTTTTGGACACATTGCTCCAAAAAACATTTTAATACTTCCAATACTGTGGGGAGAAGATTGACTCCAAATACTAATGACAAGCAAAGATTGGAATTCTTGGAATTGAATAAAACACCTTCCCAAACAAACTAGTAATAAATCGAGAGCAGCTCTTCTCATGCCTGAGGCTTCTGCTTCTAATTATTGTCAAAACAAGGTGACAAGTCAAGCCAGTGAGACTCAGTAGAATAGGAACAGTGATGCATTAAATTAGAAAATAGAGTTGTAATGATGCTATGCTTGTCTTTTATAATCCTGTAAATCATGAGAGGTAAGGGGTTCCAGCATTTTTGAGCCTTGGGAAGGAATTTGGCCACTTATAGCCAGCAGGGTTTAGATGGGAAGTTTTTCCAAAGAGATTTTTCTCCAATTCTCTACCTGTTACTAAAAATATATTTACATGTTGATTAATTGCAGGTTCATCGGGAATCTTTATGTAACACCAAAATCAATACTGATCCTTTTCAGCCATTTGAAAATCAACAGGTAAATGAGGAAAGTAAACATAGGCATTTACATTGTGCCTTTCCCTTTAAAGCAAATCTTGCACGCAGAGAATTACTTTTTGATCACGGTGTCCAGTTTGGATCTCTCGAATGCTAATGTAATAAGTGTCCAAACAAGACTGTCTTTTGTTTTGATGTTGAATATGAGGGACAGAAACAGAAATCCCCTGATTTCCAAATATGGATTTTTAGGTCCATCTTTATTTAATATCCTATCTAAAGAATGGCACTTCCAATATTGCTGTACTTGTTTAGTTCAACACACAAACCCGGATTATGTGCTCAGGTTTCAGAAGTGAAAGCTTCAACCCACCATCTCTTAACAATGAAATGCCACAACTGAGCTAATGCAATATCACCATCACAATACCAAACCAAATGAGGCACTACTGATAGATAACAAAGATCCAGCACTATAAGATCTTGTAAATTAAAGTTAAATCTAATAATTTGTGTTTTGGTGTCATCAATAGGGTGATATTTTGAGGATTGAGAAAGAGCATAATGTTCTCCAGCTAAAGCTACAAGAAGCAGAAGAAAAATATAATCAGCTTGCAAATCGCAGCAAGAATGAACTTGCTGCTCTTGAAGAAAAGATGTCTGAATTTATAGAAAAAAATAAGGTACACATTCTTCTGTGTTTATAATTTCCTGTATGCAGTGACAATACAGTACCTCAGTTTTGTGGTCTAGCTAAATTTACTTCTTCCATGCCTGTTGTTTATCTATTCATTACAAAAAAAATGTAGGAATATAGCACTTTAAAATTGGGATCTGAAATACTGCTGCATGCTCTGCGGGGGAATAATCTCCCCCTCGGACATTGTTTCATCCAAGTTTGGGATCATCCTTGTCAGGTAGATTATGATTATATAGGATGGTGTAAATTGGTGGTGAATGACCATTGAAGTCAGTGTAAACGATAAACTGGGAAAGTTAAAGTGAAAAGTTTAATACAACAGAAGAAAACTACAGCTGCTGGAAATTTGAAATAAAAACAAAAAATGCTGGAAATATCCAGCAGGACGGGCAACATTCGTAGGTAGAGAAACATTTAATGCTTTGGGTCAAGGGCTTTTCATGATGCATAAATAGATCTTACGATGCAATGGAGAAGGAAGAAAGCAGATCATAAGGAGGAGACATTAAAAATAGGAGTAGGCCATTTGGTCCTTCAGGCCCGCTCCACCATTCAATATTATCATGGTTAAACATCCAGCCCAGTACTCTATCCTCACCTTCCCCCCTCCCCATATCAATTAAACCTTTTAGTATTATATCTCTTGTAAAACTCTGGAGTCCACTATCCAATTGTTCAGAAATCCTGATGGTTTAGCATCTGACTTGGCCAATACTGATTCCCATGCTCCCTTAGGCAAACTGGGTCCCGTTTTCTGTGCTCCCTCTGGCACTCCGGGGACCCCTGTTTCCTGCGCTCCCTTGAAACTCGCCCTTGGTTCACTGAAAAATTTATTATACTGTGTTGTTATATTTGTGTATTATTATACTGTGGTGTAACTGTATACAACAGTGTAAAACAAAATTGTGAATTAGAAGTGTGTTTCTGTATTGTATGAACTTGCAATAGTTTGGAAAATTGCCATTCTGGCACCACCAAAATCCTGAGCATGTTAGATTAGGAGTTTTACTGTATCTCCTGCTTGAATATATTTCGATGACTTATCCTCCATGAACTTCTGTGGTAGAGAATTCCACAGGTTAGCCACCTCCAGGGTGAAGAAATTTCTCCTGATTTCAGTTCCAAATGGCATACCTCCATATTCTGAAGCAGTGACTCTTGGTTCTGAACTCACCAGTCATGGAGAATATCTTCCCTGAATCAAATATGTCTAGTCCTGTTAGAATTTTATTGGTTTCCAAGAGATCCCCTCTAATCCTCTTAAATTCCTGTGAATATATGCCTAATTATCCCAGTCTCTTCTTATAAGTCAGTTCTGCCATCCCAGTATCAGTCTAATAAATCCTTTAGTTCTCTCCACATCATTGAAATATATTATGAATAACTGGGGCCAGGCACTCATCACTGTGAAACCTCCAATAGTCCCTGCTAGCCACCTGGAAAAAATCTGTTTATCCTTACTTTCCATTTCCCATCTGTCAACTAATTTTTGGTCCAGGCTAATATATTACCTCCAATCCGATTTATTTTCATTTTCCACCACATCCACTGGTTCTCCCTTATCTATTCTACTAGTTACATCCTCAAAATAAAAACTCCAGTAGATGTTAAACATGATTTCCCCTTTCTTAAACCCATGCTAACTTTTTTCAGTTATATTAATGCTATCCAAGTGTTCTGTGTTGCATCTTTAATAAAAGATTGTAGCATTTTTCTCACTAATAATGTTGGGCTTGCTGGTCTGTAATTCTGTTTTTTTTTCCTCTCTCCCTCTTTTTTTAAATATTCTTGTTACATTTCCCACCCTCGAATCGGTAGGAACTGCTCCAGAGTGTAAAGTGTTTTGGAAGGATGAATGTGAATCCAGGGCCAGTTCCTTTAGTACTCCGGAATCAGACCTTGGGGATTTGTTTAACCTTCTTTCCTTAGCCATATTGCTACCTAATTACAAATCTCCTCCAATTCTCCCCCTCTGTACTCCTTGTCTGTGATAGTTTGGCTGGCATAAGAGATTAAAGGTAAAAAGAGTGATAATGCAAAGCAAAATAAAGTGGAAATGGGACATGTAAGGGGGAGAAAAAGGCTGACCTGAAGGATATTATTTTAAATTACTAATGGGAAATGCTGGGAGTCTGAGATACAAGTGCTTTAAGAAACGTGATTATCTGAAAGTATTGAAGTTGGGTCCAGATAGTTGTATGCCTGGTAGGAATATGAAGTGCTGTTCCTTTAATCTATGCTGAGATTCACTGGCACATTATCGGAAACAGAGGACAGTGAGGTTATAGTGGGGCAGAAAATTAAATTAAGTAATTGGTAGTATAGATTATGCTTGCAGTCAACATAGCTCTAGACAAGGTCTTTTGTTTCTTTAATTGTCCTATTACCACCCTATTTTACCTTTCTGTATTCACTTATTTTATCATTTAATCCCTTCTGCCTTCCATCCTTTGACAGACCTTCCTTTCAGTTCTATCTTTCCCTTGTTCCTTTCTCTGCATCTTCAAACCTGGAGCTTTTCCCAAGTCCAAGTTAATGCTGTTTCTTTCCCTTCAGATATTGCCCAATCTACTGAGTATTTCCAACATTTTCTGATTTAGTGTCAATTTTTTTATTACCCATTTTATCACTCAAGCTCTAAAATCAAACTCTATAAACAGCTTTGTGGGCCAAAAGGCCTGAATTGTGCTGGAGTTTTTCTATGTTTCTATCTACCCATGCATGCAGTAGCTGAAGGTGGCTATGAAAATGTGGTTAATCTTGCATATAAAATAAACTGCTCCTTCATCTGTCACGCTTGCTGGAATGGTGCCTATCAGTATCGACAAAGTACTTGGTATTCGAAGCATGTTGGAACTTCAATAAATTATAAATTCTCTCTGTGCAGCTACTAAAATCTGAGCTTGACTCAGTACGCCAATTCTTGGAGAGCGAAATTAAGAAGAGTCAACATGAAAAGCGAGAAAGTAATGAAATCTTAAAAAAACTCAAATCAGAAGTTAAATCTCTTGCTGAGCTGAATCAAATGTAAGTAAAATTAGGATCAGGATTTACGTGGATAGAATACATTTTCCTGACCTGAAGTACTATGAAGCCATTTGATTTATCTGTATGAATGAGGGTTAAGGATTTTAATATTGGGTCAGACCATCTGACCAATGGAGCAGTGTTTGCCTTCATTTCTGGTCAAAAAATGGATGGATCAGCAGAGTTTCTTGACAATTTCCCACTTGCAAAGAGGTAATAGAATTTGGGGAAATATTTTGAGGTGCACCTGAGATGGGAGGAAGTGGCAGCGGTTTGGGTGGGTGTGGGAAGCATTGAGAACAAGGGAAGGCACATTGGGTTGAGCTTTGTTCAGTACCTTGACAACATTTCACAACTGTGCCCTTCAGGATTGGGGTGGCTATGAGACCAAGAAAGATCACAGCTGAGAAATGCCTATAGGGATTTTCCTGTCAATCACCTGAAAACATCAAGCATTACACAATACCAGCATGAACAAGGGCTTCTCCCACGAACTCTCATTGTGATCGAGCAGTTCATTCACCAGGAGTTTGACAGGCCCGTTGGTAAACAATGAGTGGCACATGCTGCTGTGTCAAGCTGTCATAGAATCATAGTGAATATTTGATGTGGCCCATTAGATCGAAACTTTGTAATTTCGTGTTGCCTTGTGAAAAGAAGGGTGCTCATCACGTGGCAATGAATTTCATCGATATGCCACATTTTTCAATGTGTGGCTTCAGAATTTAACAATTTCAGAAATTGAAGTATTCAAGTGAAGTTACATAATTAGTGCAGTGAGATGGTCAAACATCAGCAAATTTGAAGTTGGGTAGAAATAGTAACAATTTGAAAAATATATCTAAAGAATGATTATTGTATTTGTGGCTTCAAGAGACAATTGGGTCTCCTTCCAATGGGAAAAAAAAGCAAGATTGAGATGCATTTAAGTTGTCAGGGATAGATCTGTTGGGTCAAGTTATTCTTTTATTGCTAAAAATGCTTGTAACATCAAGAGGAATTACAATAATATTTTGTGTTTCTTACATCACTAACTATTGAGACATGTCTGGAAGATCTTTAGCAGAATATTCAAGTTATGTTTAGTATGTCAGATGAATTAATAATGTTTTTACTGTTTTACTCACAAATGTATTGCATAGTTAAATTAAATACTGAACCTAGTTAACAATGTTTAAGTTTTAAAGGGACAATTTAGCATTGGGCAGAATTAATATTGTTAAAGTTCAGTGACCTGTATGTTGAGGAACAAATATAGTGGCTGCAATGAATCCACACGTCTTTAATGGATACTGTGAATGGATGGTGAGTGTTTTTTTTAAGGACCCTAGTAATTCTAATTTTGTTTTTCCTATTTTTGTTGCTCATTGTCTGTATGCAACCTATCTAGGTCCTTTTTGGCTTTTAAAATGAGAGCTTAGTTTTCTGGGATCCATGCACAAACTCCACTAACTTGGCTCAGTCTCTTATTGGGAGCACCTAGAAATGGATCATTTTAAGATTCAGCAGCTATTGAGTAGGAAAACCTAGCCTGGCCCTTCTTCTGATGTGGCAACTTAGCTCATGTATGCTTGCATGTTGTGAGAATAGACAATTTAATATCACCCTTTACTAGTGTATAAATTTGTGTTGAATATAATGCCACTGCCCAGACAGTTACCCTGAAAAAGGTCTTGAAGTCTGTTTAAACATATATTAATAACATGGTATTTGGATGCGTATACAGAATCGTGCTAAAACGGGATCTGTG
>JARFYF010000074.1:102629120-102639964 GCA_030265395.1 Rhina ancylostomus
CAATCAAAAATTTGTATAACTATGAAAATCACCTCTCAACCTTCTCTGCTCCAAGGATTCTTCAGTTGATACTCACAATAGAAACTGTTCACATGGTGATTTTTTTTTTGGAATCCTCTCCACGGTCTTTGCATCCTTCCTAAATGCAATGAGCAAAATTGAATGCAAAACCCCAGCTGTGCCCTAACCATATTTTATAAATATTCTTTCTTTTGCAAGCCCAGGATCCTATGTGCTTTATGATCCACTTTCTTCACCCAACTGTGTTAAATTTGCATATTCCCCAAAGTATTAAAACTATCCAGGGGAAAAGACAATTGTACAAATATTTATTTTTTTTAAATAAGAAAATTATCCAGTTCTGAAAAACACAGGCCAGGTTTTACAGGAAATGAGCTTCTCAGAATGGAATGCAAATAGGTTTTCCAACAAGTGAAAGTCTTCAGTCAACTCTGATGCTGCACATGAAGTCAATAGCTCTGTCCACACAAAACTCAAAAACGGTAGATTTTAAGCGGGAAATTCTCGGTGATCAGGTGATCGTCCTGGAGAACCACCACAATATTCACCTCAAATTCTGAAAAGAAGAAAAGATGCCAATTAGAATTCCTTACTTCTGACTGCCCAGGCCCAAATATTACATACACAGATAAAGCAACCTGGATACTGACTTGTTTAATATTGAACAAAAAGTTCAACAAGTTTGTAAACAAAAGCCAGCATTTAAAAAATGAGAAAAATTCCTGATGGATCTGCTGGAATGAAACAGCAGGCACCTTGGTATGTTTTTTCTAAAAATAAGGACTGACAATTTTGGTGTGGATTCCAACTTTACATAGATATTTCAACACTTTTTAAGGAACATTTTCAATGTTAGTCTTAACCCACTTCAAAATAACTCAGCAACCCCAGCAGTATCATCCAAGGGCAGAGTAAGAAAGAATAAGCCATAAAACAAAGAAAACCTCTTACCCACCACCCAGCAATAAACCCAAGGCAAACCTGTGAAGTCATTCACTATTTTCCCCATAAGGACAACCAGCTGAGGGTTAGAGTGGTTATCATTCTTTTATTGAAGCAATAGTGCAGAATCAGTTCCTTAACCAATTGAATGAAAAGCAGATCAATGTACTATGGATGGCAAGGAATTAAAATGCAAACAGTCTGCTGCTTTCCATCTTGTGCATTAAATAACCTCAAACCACCGTGGATTGACCTATGCACAGGAGCCACACACAGTAAAGTCATTCCCAACCAAGTCAACCTTGCAAAGTCCTCCCCAAAACTATCAGGGAAAAGGTATCTAAGGCAAGAGAACCATCCCACAGATGGGTCCAGTAATAACCTGATATCATCACACACACAGAATCAGACCTTACAGACCATAAGCTACAGAAGCAGAATTGGGCCATCTGGCCAATCAAGTCTGCTCCGCCACTCAATCATGGTTGATTTTTCTTCCCCAATCCCATTCTCCTGCCTTCTCCCCATAATCCTTAACCCCTTCACTAATCAAGTACCTATCACACTCTGCCTTAAATATACCCTACAACTTGGCCTCCACAGCCCTCTATGGAAGCAATTGGCAGGCTCTGCTATCACAATCCCTGAGTATGTACAGTCCCACCAACAGGTCAGACCAACCACAAGTGGCAGATAAAGAAACCTTGGGAGACCTCAACATCAGCTACAGACCCCATGAATTCTCACATCATCAGGTCAAACATGGCGAGGAAACATTCTCATGATTACCACCTACTGTCCTCAGTAGATGAGCGAGTGCTCCATGTTGAGTGACATTTGGAAGAAGCACTGAATGCAACAAGGGTACAGAAGGTACCTGAGTGGGGTCCGATAATCAAGAGTGGCTTGGTTGTACCGCTACTGACTGTGGTGGCTGGGTCCTGGCTGTGGTATAACACCTCCTCTTAAACACATGGCCCACACAACAGCCAATGCACATACAACACGTTCACATCATCAGCACGTGCTAACAACCAGATAATTGGTGTTGTTCACAGATACTGAAGGAGGAATAAAAGTTGACATTCAAAACAGTGCTAGGAGATCTTCTACATCCACCTGTGAGCAGGTGCAGCCTGAAGGACTAAACCTACAACAAAGCTTTAGCAGTCGTGGTCAAGGACTTGAGATTGTCCAGGCCACCTATGGTTGCTCACGGTTAACCCTGCCAGATAAAAGCTCACTTTCGTTGCAGAGGCTGGTTGAAGAGCCTGGATCCTGATTCACAGTTCTCTCAAACCTGTCATCAAGCAGTTCGGGTTATGCCACAGAGAAAAACCAAATGCACACATGACTGGGAGCTCACACTTACCGACTTTGAAGTTTGTCGTTTCCAGCGTGGGACAAGTAAAGAGTCGGGGAAACACCATGTAGATAGGTATGGCCAAACCTTGACAAACGTTGCCGTCAGCTATCTGGATGTTCTGAATTTCTGTGGCATCTCTGGCGTAACCTTCTGCACAACCTAATGAGATTATTGGAGAAGTTAGTTGGGAAGCCTTGCAGTTACATAGGTTCTTTCATGACTTCTCAATGAAGTACTTTCTGAAGTACTCACTGTTACATGTGAGAAACACGTGAACCAACGTACACACCCAAGGTTCCACAAATAGCAACATAATAATGCCCATAGAAATAAGAAATGGAATCAGAATAGAGGCCATTTGTCCATCGTGAGTGTGCCAATTGAGACAGAGCTACCCACCTTAAATACACCTTCCAGCATTTGATCCATAGCTTTCCAGATCACTTCCCCTCAAGTACATATTCAAGCACTGTTTAAATGTGATAAGTTTCTGCCTCCACCACCTAATTGAGTAGCGAGTGTTAAGACTCTCCTCATCCTCTGGGTGAAGACACTTAGCCTCATTGCCTCTCTAACCATTCTATGAATTACTTTATAGCAATCTTTTTTTTAATATTAAAAATTCTTCTGCTTTGGGAAATAGATCATTCTTTACTCAATTTAGGCTCCTCAACATTTTGTACTCCTTGAATTAATATTCCCCTCAAGCAACTCTGTTCCAAAACAGAATACCCCAACTTAGTAAGTCTTTTTTCATAGCTGCAGTTTTCCAGTGCTGGCAGCAACCTCTTAGCTATCCTCTGTACCTTCACCAGTGCAATCACAACTTCCCTATAACTTGATGACCAGGACTGTTTGCAGTACTCCAGCTGTGATCTACCTGGTGTCATGAAAAGTTCCAGCATTACCTCCCTGCTCTTATGTTTTGTGTCTCAGCTCAGGAAAATTAGTGATATCCCTTCTAACCTGTCCTTTCACTTTCAGGGATCCGTGGATGCACAACATAATGTCTCTTTGTTCCTCCACTTTCAATATCTTCCCAGCTTTTTTGTATATTCTCTTGCCTTGTTGCATCTATCCAAAAGCACCTCATTTCTCAGGATTAAATTCCATTTGACACTAATCAGATTATCTTTAACTTCTTGCAGTCCAAAGCTTCTTCCCTCACTGTCAACCATACAGTCAATTTTTGTATCACTTGTTCATCATGAGTCATACAATTAATACTGTATTAGTAATTTACTGCAAAAAGGAAGAGACCAAGTACTGTGGAATCTCACTAATAACAGCTTTCCTGTCACAAAAGCACCTGTCAACCACCACTCTGCTTCCTGCCACTGATCTTGGATCTATTTTGTCAGTCAACTCCATGGGGCTTTACTTTTTTTTGACCAGCTTCTGTGTTGAGACCTTAATCAAAGTCTTGTTTAATCCATGCAGATTACATCAACCATCCTTGTTATCGCCTCAAAAAATTCCATTAGTCAGGTTCAATCGTCCCATTCTTCAATGTCCTTCATCAACCCATGCCTTTCTAAATGCTTTAAACTGGTCCTCAACATAGATTCCAATAACTTACCCACTACCTGAGGTTAAACTGGCCTGTAAATACCCAGTAGATCATTTCCTCATGGCTCTTAATAGATTACAAACAATGGTACAACATTAGCGGTCCTCGAGTCTTTTGGCAGCAGCCCTATAGTCACGGACAACTTAGAAATTGGAGTCAGACCCTCCACAATTTTCTTCCTTGCTTTCTGTTAATACTCATGGGATATACACCAGGTCTGGCAATGATCCATCTTCAAAGATGCCAAAAGCTTTAATATTTCTTTTTCTTTTAAATCCCTCCACAATGTTCATCCCACCCAGTATTTTACAACCATGCTGAGACTTTTGCCAAGGCAGCTGCAGACCATCAAGAACCATATCCACAAGCTCTGCCTCCTCACAAAGACTTCTTTTTTCCCTAATATAGAAGATAACTGAGTTTCTTTTGCTCATGTCTATCAAAGAATAAATACTGACCAGGACAATGGGGAGTACACCCCTGCCCAATGTACAACAGGATTTACCTTTAGGGCACAGATGGAGCATCAGTTTAATGTGTTATCCAAAGATGCCACCTCGCGCAGTGTGCAGTATTCCCTCAATACTACACTGGAGTCTCACTTTGGGTTCAGATATCTGGAATGGAACTCTGACACCAACACCCGAAAGTCAGACTTTGGTACACTTAAGGAACCGAATAATAAGGGAATCAGTGAGGCAGAAGGGACATGGATAAGACACAGGATCAGCTAGAATACTGAAAGGGCCACATGACCTACTCCTGCTTCTCTTTGTTCTAGTCTGGTGGAGCAAGAACACGATAACTGAGAGAAAGACCTTAAAATTTACACTTATTCGTAATCTATGATTACCCATGAAGTATGGGTAAAACGTCTTATAAATCAAGAACAATAAAGCTAAAGCACAGCATTCTACTCCTCAGCGCGTCTTGTGGTGAACATATTCGGTTGCTCCTGGTACATAGCACTCACCACAGGTTTCCACCCGAACCAGCTGAAGCTCAATGCTTTTGACAGGCACATCCAGATTCTCCACCACCAGCTCGCCAGTCAGTGGCTGGGTGATAATGCAGTTTGTGGAGTCGAGGCGGCCGTAGATTTTGAATCCAGGCAGCGGCATCCTCTGGAAGGGAGGTTGAAAAAAGTTTGACAGGAATGAAAAATAAGGCCAGCAGAAGGAACAACCATGCAACACAGCTATCAAATCCAAAGATTCACATTGTAGTTGGTGCTCAACTGATATCACCCAGAACAGCCCTGGAGGATCAACAATTGACCAGGTGTCTGAGCAAACAAAATACAACATTAAAGAACATTAAAAGGCTGAGTTGGCTCTATTATTCGGTGCAATCACGGCTGGTCAACTCAACCTTCCTACATTATCTCCTTGTATCCCTCAGCGTTCAAAACATCTGTTGTTGGCTTGGATATACTCAACTTGCTGAGTGTTACATTCCTTCAGAAGTATAAACTCCTCTCAATATCAAATGACTAATCCCTTATTCTAAAGGGCTGATACCCAAGTACAGATCCATGAAATCAGTGTTACTCCATACCAGCTCAAAAATAAGTCTTAAGAAAATTTTCTCCCAACTTCACCTTATTCTCTTTCCATCATCCAATCCTTAATCAATGCTAATATTATCCACCAATTCCAAGAGTCTAAACCATTGTTCCTTGTCAAAAAAATATTTAAACAATATTTCTTTATACCATTGGTTCTCGGTAATACCCTAATAATGGATATACAGATTTCCACCAGTATTCAAGTCAGGCTAACTCATCTTCCGTTCACTCCTCTCCATTTTTCTCAGAAATAATGTGGTTATAATTGCTTTCTCCCAATAGCTCTGACTCCGAATTCCTTCAGCATCCAGTAATCTATTGTTCCCTCCTTTCAACAAACACAATGACCGAGCCTCCTCTGGTCACTGGGTTTGAAACTTTCAAAGATTCACCACCCTCAGAGCAAACATCCTCATCTCAGCCATAAATGGCCCACCCCTTATTCTGAGATGGTGAAACCATAGTCCCAGACATTTCACCTAGGAGAAAAATCCTCCCTGCCTCCAGCCTGCCGAGCCTTGTAATCATTTCCTAGGTTTTAATGAGATCTTCTCTCATTTTTCTGAACTCCAGAGAATACATGCCTAGTCCACTCAACTTTTCCTCAACTTGTAACTAGTCATTCCAGGAACCATTGTGATTCATTGTTGCATTCCCTCTATGGCAAGTGCCTCACTTTAAGGAAGGAAACCAGACTCGTACACAATACTCCTGGCGCAGTCTCACCAAGGCTCCATACTTCCAGCATCTGCAGTCTCATGTCCCTATATAATTGCAGTGAGCACCTCATAATAAAATCTCAGAATAAAGAGCAGTATACCATTTTCTTCCTAACTGTTTGCTGCACTAGCATTAACATTTTTTGTTGTCCACAATAATTTCTCCTTTCTCCATCAATAAAGGCCCCACATTTATTTTTGCTGACCCCTTCCATTATAGAAACCCATAAAAGCTCTTATGATGTCATACATCACTCAGTATTTTACTGGCAACATCGTTATACAGCAGTACAATTTTCCAACGTCTTTCTCTTATTAGCCATAATCACACTATACCCCTACATGGTTTATATTCCATAAAGAATTGTTCATTCACTGCATGGAACTCAGCCATAAACTGAGTATGGCAGGGTTAGAATAATTATACTATTAAGATTATTATAGCAGGACATTTCATTCCCTGGAGATTATAAGAATGAAAGGCGACTTGACTTGCACAAGGTGGCTATGAAGAGGGTGTTTCCTCTCGCAAGTGAATCTAGAACTAAGCGTGCCTATTTAAAAATAAGGGGGTGTCCAGTTAAAACAGAAGAAGTGAAACTGATTTTTATTCTCTCAAAGGATCACAAGTCTTTGGAAGTCTCTTCCTCAAAGGATGGTAGGAGTAGTGTGTGAATATTTTTGGTGGACAGATTCCTGATAAACAAGGGAATGAAAGGTTACCAAAGGTAGACACAAATAAGTGAGGGTACAATCAGATCAGCTATGATCTTACTAAATGGAGGATGAGACCTGAAGGGTCAAACAGCCCACCTCTGCTTCTTGTGCACGTGTTTTTTTTTTGAGAAAGCGATGAAATAGATTACCAAGGTATATTAGCAAGAAGTGTGAAAGGGAATAGCAAAGCTTCCATAAGTTTCTGTAAAGGAAGAGCAGCTAAACTAAACATTGGTCGCATAGATGATGGAACCGGGGAATTAGTAACAGGAAACAACAGAGACTTTGACACCAGAAGTATTCAAATAATAGAAAAATCAGGGAGGGCAAAAAGGAAGAAACTTAAAACATAAATAAAGAAAATGTACAATACAAATTAATGGAACTGAAGGTTGATAGGTCAGCTGCACCTGGCAGCTTGCATTCTAGGGTCTGAAAAGAGTGACTGCTGACATGATGGCTGTGATCTTCCAGAATCCTCTGAAGCTGAAGAAACCAAAAGAGATGAGAAAAGTCCAAATGTAAGAGTTCCAAACAAGAAGGGGACACAGAAAGCAGGAAACTAAAGGCTAGTTAACCTGACGTGCCATTGGGGAGATATTCAACCACATTTTTTTTTAATGGAGTAGTAGAACACTTAGAAAATAATGCAGTCAAGCTTCACCAACACTATTTTGTGGAAGTGAAATAGTGTTGACAAATTTATTAGAATTCTTTAGGAAAGTAATAAGCAGCGCTCATAAATGACAACCAGTAGGTTTACTGTAGTTGGATTGAAAATTCAACGAAAGCATCTCATAATAAAAAAAATTAATGCACAAGAGCTCATGGCATTGAGGGAAATATTAGCATGGACAGAGGATTGGTTAACAAACAAAACCATCAGGCAAATGGGTCATTTCCAGATTTAGCTAACTGGAAGTAGTGGGGAGCATACGAATAGATACAGCGGCCTCACCATTTACAATTTATATTAATGACTTAAATGAAGAAACAGTATATTCTTGCCAAATTTGCTCATAAATGTTTCATGGGGCAGTTGGGGGAAGGAGAGTGAGCCAATTGTGAGGAGGATACAGAGTCTGCCCAAGTTATAGATAGGTTGTCAGTTAAATTTTTCCCTATTTGCTTAACCTAGGAAAACTGTAAGATTATCCACTTTGGCAAGAAGAGCAAAAAACAAGAATATTATCTGAATGGGCAGAGACTACAAAACACTGCTGTTTGCATACAGCTACAGCATATAATTAGGAAGGCAAATATAGGCATGTAATTAAGGTACAAAAATAACCAGGTCTCGCTCCAACTATAGAGGGTATTGGCGAGCCAACAACTGGAGCATTACTTACAATTTTGATCTCCTTATTCTGCAGGATGGAGAGGAAAAATGTATTTATATTGCAGGCAGTGAACAGAAGGTTCACGAGGTTGATTCTGACATGAAGGGAATGTCTTATGAACACAAGAAAATAGGAGTAGTAGCCAACTTACCCTCAAGCCTGACCTGTTATTCAATATGATTATAACTGATCTGCCCCAGGCCTCAAACCATCACATACCAATTCCCCAAAGCCCTCAATTCCTCAAATTATTTGAAAAAATGATCTACCTCATATCTAAATTCTGAATTGATCTAGCCTCCACAACACACCGAGGTAGTGAATTCCAGAGATTCAGCACACTGCAAGTTCCAACAAGTTCTGTTTCAGAAGACTACCTGCTTCATCTTATAATTATGTCCCCTAATCACCCTCCATTTTTCTAAACTCCAAAGAATACAGAACCAACTTTGTTACTGCTTGTGATAGGCTACCTTTCACTTCCTTACTCTCACTGCTGTTCTCCACCATCTCATGTTTCCCCACCATACAGATGCTTGTTCCTTCACTGGTTATTATCCCCCATAAATCAGTACCAGCCCCACGTCTAGGCCATTTCTGCATTGAGGAAGAGAGATGTTCCAACTTTAGTCATTTTCCAGACAGACCATTCATCACAACTGTTTTACCATCTACAGTCAGAGGGAAGAGGCATCAGTTCTGGTTAGCATGAGAATTTACTAAAATCAAATTGGGGAGACTAAGTAAATGAATGTTTGCAAATAAAATTAACAAACCTAAAATGTATTATTTTCTAAAAAACTTGTAATAAGCATGAGTGACCTTCTGTAGACAACCTGTTGGAGGAATCATTATACAGGCCCAAATATGATACTGTTAGACAATTTGCTCATCAGTGCAAGGGGCTGAGTAAAGGCAACTGAAATACCAATAGTGCTTTAATTCATATTATTTCATCAAATGCAGCCTTAGGTCTCTGAACACACTAATATTCACCTCCATATATGTGTTATCCATTGGCTCAGCTAGTGAACAGACTGTCCAATGATCTACAGAGAGCAGGAAGGTGGCAGATTCAATTCTCAGTGGCTGCAGATAATTCAAGTTGTGGTAGGAACAGGGAAAGTTACCATGACTAAAGGCCTTTCTGCAAAATTATGTGTGGGTAGCATAGGTTGTCAGAGATTCCATGTTTGAATAGTTATCAGGATCAGATTCACAAATGGTCACTAGGAATGACGCAGCAGAGTGGTCACCTCTGTGGAACCATAACCTCAAAAAAAAACAGGTAGGGAGGGGGCAAGAGACACATGGGGAAAAAATGTAGGTGTCAGAGCTTAAAGGAAATGCTCTGCTGGGTTAACTCCTGACTGGTAATGCCAGTGGTGAACAGAGAAGGGAAGTGATATCATGTCCTCTCATTCAAACCTACAACACATACTATAACAATAAATTATCAGTACCTTGCAGCCTTTGTAATTGGACATCTTTTACTATCAACAAAAGAGAGCACAGTAGTCCTTATAAAAAAAATTTCTGCATCACAAACCTAACCTTTACTTTGAGGAATACAGTTTCTGCCAGAGCTATGGGATCTCATTCACCCCATTTTCCTTTAACTTGTACCTAGTTGCTAATTTCAGCCTTGCCCCATAGGCAGGAAATCATGTTCTGCTGATGTTAACTGCTCTCCTGTGTTCACCACGTACTTATGCTTCATTTGTAAATGGAATTAAATTGTACAAGATGTTCTAATCCAATGTTCTTTCTCCGGTGCAGTCCTGTAGGATTAAGCAGACCCAGCTTTCAATTCAGTTCTGCGCATACCGACGTAGCCAATTCAGGATCCACGAACACTACCACAGGTGACACAGAACAAGCCGGTGGCCAGTTTGCAATGTGGTGCAACTCCTTCTACCATTTACTCTGGGCTGTAAATGGAGGCACGGACTCAAGGATCTTAAGACCATCCCGTATTCTCCTTCTCAGTTTTGAGCAATCATGGACCAGTGATTCCCACAAGTCAGTAGGAATATTACACTGTAAAGGCCACTTTGAAAACACCCTCGAATTTTTTGTCTATCTGACAATCTATTCAAGCTCTGTCATGGCAAGAGATTGTCTGTGTCAGGAGTTTGATGTTAAGCACGTAAACAAAACATAGCCTGCTCAACAGAACTAGTGGAATATAATTAGGGTCTCGATGCTGGGGATGTTGTCCTGGGAGACGGCAGGGCCAGGCATTCTGGATTAGAAGCTCTACTGTGCCACGAGGAAAAAGAAATAGACTTAGAGGCACCTGAAGGCCAAGATCCAACAGAAAACCATTGACCCAAAGAACAGTTGGTGGGTGGAAAGAGTACACTGAGGTGCAGCAGCTTGCTGATAACAATGATAGGCACAGATTCTTCAGTGCTGTCCTGGCCATTTATGGGCCAAACATTTAAAGGCCAACCCTACTGAATGCAGCAGTCCTCAGCTTCAGTAGGGAGTGGATCTCCTGGTTCATCCAT
The DNA here is from genome assembly GCA_030265395.1 of Rhina ancylostomus. Classification (NCBI taxonomy): domain Eukaryota; kingdom Metazoa; phylum Chordata; class Chondrichthyes; order Rhinopristiformes; family Rhinidae; genus Rhina; species Rhina ancylostomus. Next base: position 102,639,876 of record JARFYF010000074.1, read on the forward strand.
GGTTTCCAGTTTGGGAACACCCGTATTGTCCTCTGTGTACCAAAGAGACTAATATGGGTGTTCCCAAACCGGAAACCATAGATGAACCG
>JARFYF010000074.1:102641508-102655718 GCA_030265395.1 Rhina ancylostomus
TGACTTTTAATCGATGCACCATAGAAAGCATTCTATCTGGATGCATCACGGCTTGGTATGGCAACTGCTCTGCCCAGGACCGTAAGAACCTGCAGAGAGTTGTGGACACAGCCCAGCACATCACAGAAGCCAGCCTCCCCTCCATGGACTCTGTCTATAGCTCTCGCTGCCTTGGTGAAGCAGCCAGCATAACCAAAGACCCCACCCACCCAGGTCATTCTCTCTTCTCCCATTAAGCAGAAGATGCAGGAGCCTGAGGGCACATACCACCAGGCTCAAGGACAGCTTCTATCCCACTGTGATAAGGTTATTGAACGGTTCCCTTATACAATGAGATGGACTCTTGACCTTACAATCTACCTTGATATGACCTTGCACCTTACTGTCTACCTGCAATGCAATTCCCCGTAGCTGTGACACTTTACTCTGTATACTGTTATTGTTTTTACCTTGCACTACATCAAAGCACTTTGTAATGAATTAATCTGTACAAAGGGTATGCAAGACAAGTTTTTCACTGTACCTCGGTCCAAGTGACAATAAAAAACAATACTGAAAGCTTAGAACAGAGGTGAGGTACTCAGCAGCCACAGGAAGAAACCTTTCAAATGAGCTCCTCAAACTGTACTATCCTCGATGCAAGTTTCTTTGACTCCATCCACAGCAAACTAGCTGGTCCAGGCTTTCTACCATTCCAAACTTTAAGAGGTTATAAAGACCACACGCTAAATGAGAAATAACAGGACCTCGGGAACAAACCGATTTCATGATGAAGTTTAAAAACTTTGCAGAGTGAAACTTTAGTCACAAACTCACATCTCCAAGGGAAATGCAGGGAACAAAACCAAACATTGTACCATGGCCTTTTTTTTTTAAATCTCCGTAAAGCCTTGAAGTCTATCAAGGGGACTGTGGCACATCATTCTCAGCTGTGATCTCCTGTACACATTCGTTTTCATCTTACTCGGATGTTACATGGGTGTGCTCCCATGCACAATACTGATCATCTCATTTCTCAATACAACTTGGCCACTTGGAATACTTTGAGATTTTGGGTCTGGGGTTGGGGCTAAACAACAAACTTGTTTAAAAAATTATGCACAATAAAGCTAGTATTTCGTGGCATTTTTTTCTGTGATGGAAAACATTCGATAGCACAGAAGGCAAGAAGGTACCAGTCACTGATTCACCAGAAGACGTACAAAACAAAAACGAGATAAACTAGTGGAGATGAGTTTGATAGAAAACAAGTTGCGTATATAGTAGACTTGTGCAAAATGCCAACAGAGGCAGACTGGGCCAAATGACTTCCTCTTGTGCTGCATCAATAATCTGTGACATTTTACGTTATTAACGTGTGTCCTTGTTTAGGTTGTCCAAGAACATTCTTGACTTCATTAATGGAGAATGAACTCACATTAAAACAAAATATAAATTACTTTTAGGCTTACCTACTGAAAAATACTCTAAGTGACTGAATCATGCCCTCTGCGTCATCTGATAGGCAGGATATTAAATGCACAAGCTATGACAATACAACATTTCATAGGGAATTATACAGCAACTGTGCATATACTAAATAAATCAGCATGTTGGAAACACTGGGGGCGGGGGGGGGCGGGGAGATGTTTGTGTCGTCTAAGGTAGAAATTCATTCTCCATTGTATGTATGTGCGCAAGTGTTGAACTCAACTTATGAAAGGAAATGGAACAAAATTTCAGGAACAGAGCTGAGTGTGTGTCAGTTATTATATCAATCTATGCGCAACAGTTAAGACATTTTACTCCTTTTCTTCTATATCAAGAATGAGGGCTATATTCAGATTTTTTGGCTTTGATTTTGGTAGGAAATAATTCTCACATACAACAGACAGGCAGCAGAAGGCATCATATTACAATAGCACGGCAGCCAAAATCTTGGTTTCAATAACCTGGCATTACAATGTTCGAATTACCACACCATAGATCCTTTAGGTTCTTCAGCCTAATTTACATAAACTTCAAGCTCAGTATTTTAGAGGTTAGTTGTCTCAACAGCCAATCATCTCTATAAGTGGAAGATTTGGCATCCATCCTATTGCCAAATCTATCTAGTAACCCTACTAAGATGAGATTTCTTTATTAGTCATATGTACATTGAAACACACAGTGAAATGTATCTTTGCTTAAAGTGTTCTGGGGGGCAGCCCGCAAGTGTCGCTACACTTCCGGCGCCAACATAGCGTGCCCACAACTTCCCAACCTGTACGTCTTTAGAATGTGGGAGGAAGCCAGAGCACCCGCAAGAAACCTATGCAGACACACGGGGAGAATATACAAACTCCTTACAGACAGCGGCCAGAATTGAACCTGGGTTGCTGGTGCTGTAATAGTATTACGCCAACCACTACATTACCATATTATTACAGCAGGTACAGTAACCATATCATTTTATCTGAACTTGCAACATTAATCTCATTCTACAATTATTTTCAAGACAGGTTGATGATGTATAGTGGTTAGATAAAGGCTGTTTAAGGCATTTTATTTCCTTTCTCTGAAGATTGATTGAACATTTAGCTTTCCTCGCTCCTTATGAGGGTGTTAGTCCATCTACTGCAGTTACAGCAACAGACTGTTTCTCAAGTCATCAACTGAGTTACAAATCACTGGCAATTAGCATTCAAGTAGTACAGCGATTTTTTATTTTCAAAAATAAACTTTATTCAAACAGCAAGATCTCTACGCATTTCGCTTAACCCCAGGTGGTCAGCCTGCAATAGCAATCTCCCAGGCATTTTCAGCAACTCTAGACAACTACACATTAAAATGAACATATGCAAAGATAAAGGTTCAGACAAGATTTGCAAGTCAACACTTGCCCAACTTGAACAATGTGGTCCCTCGTCTTTCTTTAATTCTTGTTCATTACTTGCTCAGATCACTAATAACTCTTTTTACCACATCAGGAAAAGGTTTGCTCAGTGCCTCTGAGTCTCTCTGCCACCAGGAGAGTTGTAGCCATACAACCTGATGTAACTTATTCTCCATTCAAGCAAGCAGTCAATAAGGAACTAAAAAGAATGAGTGACATTTTCTACCTACAACAGTAGCTTTCCTACCAGTTTCTTTGAAAATTTTAGCCACAGAAAATTCAAATATTTATATATTTTTTTAAAACTTAGACTTTCGCCAAATCTAGTTTCTGATTCAGAACTTGCAAACTAGCTTTTAATTTTGGATAACAGCATTTAATCCCATGACCTTCTGACTCAGAAGGAAGGGGCAAACCAAATCAGCAGACATTAAAACCTGAACCACAATACAAACGGGATACAACTAGTTCTTGTATGTAAAATGCTAGCAACACAATTAAATATAATGGGTAACAGGAGCTACCACTAACTGGGGACCAATGATCCAATTTAAATCCTCTCTGTGCTATGAATTCAACTGAGACACACCCTGAAAGATAGAATTTATTATTTAGTCCCATGACTGCTAGGCTCAAAGGTTATTTGCAGACAGCAGCTGGACTGGGTGGGAATACATTTTTAAACTAAACTAAACAGAGGAAATTATTTCTGAGACATTGGAATTCTGCCACTGCTCAGTACTATGATGACACAAACAAATTTGTATCAGTCACTAACGCTCTGATACTGTCTACTTTGAAGCATCTGGGAAATCAAAGCAAGCACAGTAATCTGTGTCACAAAAAAAACATACACAGCTATTAAACTGGGACCAAAGAAATGCCAATCTGACCAAAGACAAAAGTTCGCTTGAGGATAACCCTCTAGTTTTAGGAATATTAAACTACCTTCAATTTGATCTTCAGAATGAATTATGATATGATTACACTATGGCACTGAATCAAGTGAATAACCTTGAAATCTGGTCTCAAGTTTCTAATTAAAAAAAAGGAAGGTTAAACTTCCTGTTTGTTGAGAAATTTATCTAACATAATATTCTCCAAACACACATGTTTTGTCTCATTCTGATGACTAAGAACCAACCACAGTATCTTCACCACAAATCAATATAAATTTCACTTTCTCTTTCCCAAATCACTTTGCAAATCTGTTTCCCAGCCAGGCTGCAACCCATCCAATCCCCAACTCTTACCAAATATGCAGCTCACCTCTCTGACATTCTGCAGGGATTCAGGGGTGATGCTGAAATCCACAGGGGTGGGAGTTAACCTCCCTTTCTGAGGCTTTAAAAGAAAAAAATCATTAAAAGTACTTTAAAATAAGACAATTAATAAACGAAGAAGCGTTACGCGTTTATTTAACTTGGGGAAAAATACTAAGGCACAAGATTAAAGCTCAAAACACTTAATCCCATAAGTTTTCTATTCATGTGCTATCACAGTAGGTGTAGTTCCATACCAAGAGCATGCATTCTAAAATCAGCCACTCCACAAAAGATATTTCTATTTGTCCTTATTATTACATTTATTATGGTTTATATTAATGTTCTATCTGAACAAGTTAACTGCCATTCATGCAAGTTTTCTTCCTTATTTTGTGCCTTGTTACTTTCCCCCTCTCATTCTACTTGGACTTTGCATTTATTTCACTATTGAGCACTGATTCCTTCCTTAGGTCCTCTGCACGTTCACCAGCTTCATTAATTATCTATGTCCATTATGTCTGAGAAGCTACAAGTTCCCTGCGGCAATCCCCTACAAGTTCAGAGCAGCCTAACTAAAGGAATCCAGATGTATGGTCTACAAAAGTTGATTCTCCCTCTCACATTTTCAAAAAGCAGATCTACACTTACCAGCGAATGCACAATGAATTCACAGCTCTTCATCAAGTCCTTCGCAAGGAGTGGTCGTCGCATGTCACATCGGAGTGTGTACTGAAAGAGACACAACAGATAACCACATTACAGGATAGGGGGAAGAAGGGGAGTAGGGGGAGAACAGGTCTACCAACCACACATTCCAGATGTGCAAGTTTGCCAGTGGCAAAACGACTGGAGTTACAGAAAGTTGTAATATCTTTGTTTCACGTAGCTCTACCCACAAAGGAAGCCCAATATTGATTGTCAAGGACCAGAAGTTTAAAATATAGATTTCATCACGTGGAGACTTTGAACTTTGGATTATCAAATCAAATCAGAAATAAATCACTTAGATAACAAAACAACAAGATTCATCTCCAGATTGCAGTCATCAAGGTCAACAATTCTTAGAATCTACTTTGAAGATGATGGTGCTGTTCTATGACTTAAGTTAATTTATTTCTAAAGAAACAAATTAGGTTCAACTGTTAGCTAAACAGGGTGTTTCACGCCAGAGAAGACAACTTAATAATCACAACGGTCCAGCCTAACTTTAGTACAACTCCACAGGTTTTGTTTGAGAGCGACATGAACTATCAGGTCAAACAAACACAGCAAAATGACTCCCAAGTAAACTTATCAATACATATTCAATTACATTCCCATTATACAATGTTGGAAGGATTCATTTGAAATTACTTAAAAAATATTTGCATTGAAAACTGCAGTTTCATTCCCAAACCAGTGTAATGAAGACCAAAAGTTGAAATAATTTGCTCAGATAAAACAAACTATGCTGTTTCATTGCTTAAAGTAGATTCAACTAATAAAAAGCATTTGAATCTGAGTAAAATTTACAACAAAAATATTCACAAAATTATTTTTCATATTCGGTGAACCAGTACACCTCAGTTTCTTGGGGGCCCATCAAAGAAAGTGCCATTAAACTACATCCAAACACAAAAGAATAAACTATTTTCAGAAGATCCTGTCGATTGGTTGTTAAACTGAGTCCCATCCGCTCAAGAAATGAACATAAAAGATTCTATGGCATTATTTCACTCCTGCACTAGCCAATCTTAACTGATAAGCATTTACCTGGCTGTGATCATATTTTATGTGGGACCCAGCTGTGAGTATACTACCTGCTTTGTTTTATGTATTACAATTTCAAGAAGTTAATTGGCTGTAAACCATAAAGCACTTTGAAAGTCTTGAAATGCATAAAATAAATTTCAGTCTCGTTTTATTGCCCATTTATTATCCTGCAACTCAGAGCAGTAAATTGGTATACATCAATGTGAATCAGTCATAAAATCAACAAGGAATAGTCTTCTGCAGAATAAGGGAGCTCTGATCACTTCCATAAACTTCAAAGCTCCAGAAACTCTTTGGGTGTATGCACCAGGAAGTAATGTGCCATGAAATTTTAAACAGAGCAGAGACAAGAACAAGCAGCCAAAGGGTCAGCAGGGAGTGGAAGGGATTGAGGAAGGTTGATTCTCAAACGCAAGCAGGGGAAGAGAAGTATGGAGGTTGTTGGCTGCCAAAGTACAAGGTGGTATGGAAAAAGACTGCCTAAACATAGCACAATAACAAGTCAAATACAAGAAGTTTTGCTGTAGAAATGAATGGGCAAACAAGCACTATATTCAGGAAGCAGCAACAATCTTTAATATCAGAAGTTAATCTATTAACTATCACCCAATACTCGGAGACATTATCACCAATGTGATATACTGTCAGTTATATCTTTCCTACAGCATTCCATGCATCATGAAAGTGTCTTCAATGTTATTAACTTATTAAAAATAAGTTCAGTAGAATGTCATTTTTGACATGTTAACCCTTCTTATTCTTTCTTGGGTACATTTTTAGCTTGGCTTCATTTTGCATTTCATTTGACATACTGATTCTTTTCATTAGTCACTTGTGTGTGGAAGGAATGACGAAACCTTTGCTGGCTTGATGTCTCCCACCCCCAAACCTCAGCGCATCAGATCTTAAAACTTCAGCTCCTTGTAGTGTGCCAAATGTAAACTGCTTGGGGTTCAATTCATTGGAAGGGAAGATTCGACCAGATGTTCTGATCACCATCCATCTTATACCATTACTGCAAGCTGCAATTGTCCTGGAATGCAACCACTAGTGGGTTATAGTAAGTGTAAAGCCCTCTGAAAGCTTAAGTAGAAAAGGTTCATCCCATCCACCCCATTCCAGCCCCAACAAGACAAAGTGAATGCTGATATTGCAATAACAAATTGCTGAACATGATCTTTTTTATAAAACGTTGGCATTGTTCACATACCTGTATATTTACAAACACCCCATGGTACGTCTCATACAGGACTTTACTGCCTTTTACTTTCAGTGGGAATTCAAAAGGGATTTCTGTCCGGCCACTGGGAAGCTTTCCTGCTTTGGCTACTTCTATATTATTGCTGATAAGCTGGATAGGCTACAAAAGAAAAAAAAAATCAGTGTTAAAATATCAAGGTGAATTGAACAAAAAGATTTTTGGGGGATAAAACAGGAAATGTTCAACCTATGAAAAAAGAAATTGTTAACAGGTCTTTTCATCAGATCTAGGAAAGCCTAGAAAACAAGAGAAGGGGATGCAGAGAACAAAGAGTCAGTGATAGCAAGGAGACCAAAAGAGACTGAATGATGCAAATAATAGTGGAACCAGCTGAGAGTAGTGAAGGCTTGTTAATGCTGAAAACCTGAAATAAAATAGTATGCTGGAAATGGAGACACAAGAGACTGCAGATGTTGGAATCTGGAGCAAAAATCACAACTATTGGAGGAACAGGAGGTCAAGCACCATCTACGGAGGGAAAGGAATTGTCAATATTTCGGGTCAAAACCCTGCATCAGGAATAAGAGTGGAGAGGGGGAGGGGCGAGACAGGGGGCCAGAGATGATTGGTGAACCAAGGAGGGGTGAATGATTATGGGCAGATTGAGCCAGGAAGGGAAGGATGGAGTTGGGAGACAGAAGCAGGTGGATGACAGATGGAGACAGTAAAAACAAAAGCAGATGAGCCAGCTGGAACAAAAGGAGGGTGAAGGCAGAGACAGCTGCTGGAGGGTGATAAACTAAGTTGTCATGACAATAGACCAATAACTCAGATGTCAAAACTTCAAGTTCCAGTATGATAAATTGTGAAATTGAATAATTTCAATTTGTTAATACATGGGTACCGTATAAACTGCCAACCCGTGGTTAAAAGCCCAATTATTTCATCAGTGTTCTTCAGGAACAAAGTCTGAGCACTCCACAATAATATCCAGACCCACACTATGCATAACTTAACATTCTAAGCACATTTGAGGCACATGAATCAATGCAAGATCAATGATAGCAGATTATTGGAGTTTTAATGTATCAGAATATTCAGAAATCCTGATGATCCAACATCTGGCTCACTGGGTAATGTTTGCCGTGCCTCCCACACACTGGGGTTCAGGGTCCTTTGCTCTCATCCCACTCAGAGGCCCTGATTTCCATGCTCCCCTTCAATTCATTTCCCATGGTCTCTTAAACTTACTTGGTTCAAAAGGAAAATTTGTAAAAAATCATCTAAAACAAAAAGAGAATTAAAAACGTAGATAGAGACAGCAGATGCTGGAAATCTAGAGCAACACACAAAGCAGGAGGAACTCAATGGGTCAGGCAGCATCTATGGAGGACGTGGACAGTCAACGTTTCAGGTCAAGACCCTTCATCAGGACTGGAAAGTAAGAGGGCAGATAGCCAGTATAAAAAAGTGGCAGGGGAAGGGATGGAGCAAGAGTTGTCAGGTGACAGATGGATATCAGCAAAAGATCACAGAGGGGGAGCAGTGAGAGAAGGTTGAGGTATTAAAATTTTAACTTTTAATTTTTTATATTATATATAATTTATAAAAATATAAACATCAAAGAATCCATTTTCACTTTTGCACCTCTTTTTCTGAGGCACCCATTTTCAGTGTCCCTTCTGTAGCATCCATCTTCATCAGGGCTTCTGCTATTTTCTTTGGTCCCAGCTTGGGTTTACTTTGGTCCCAGCTTGGATTTACTTCGGTGGTTCCTTCTATGCCTCAGGATCTTGGCTACCCAATGGCATTTTTTGGAGCAAGGTCATAAAGAGCGTGTCACTTTGATTAGTTAGGCGTTGAGCTTGCGGGCAAGGGGATAATGATCCCTATTGTGCTTGTTACTCTCTTACTGCAGATTCAGACTCAAACAACTGCCACTTTGATATGGCCCACACCTTTATTGATCTTGTCCAACTGTACTTGCCTTCGATAGTGATGCTTGTTTTTTTGGGGTTGATCAGCTCGCATCCTTCAGTGGAGCTTTCTTCCCGACTGGGAGCGAATCCAGTTTCGCTTCTTCTGTCGCTTCATCAGGGAATCCATTTCAGCTTCTGCTCCTCTTTCTGTAGCACCCATTCTCGGGGTTTCTTCTGTCACATCCACCTTCATCAGGGCTTGTGCTGTTTTCTTTGGTCCCAGCTTGGGTTTACTTTGCTGGTTCCAATTATTATATTGTATAAATACATTTTATTTTATATAAAAGATTTAAAATAAAAGCATTTAAAAATTAAAATAAAAAATTGAGGTATTAACATCCAGTAGTGCAGAAAATCTACAAGTCCAGTACCTCCAATGTCCCAAGCACACCAAATTATCAGCTCTACTGTACATTTATTTTCTGAGAAAAGTACCACATCTAAAACATTGGCCTGGTACAAAACAGTCCTTCGTAGTTCCAGCATTTTATTTTTAATCTCAGAGTATGACTGCAACTCACTGAACACAATTACCAGTAATTGTTATCTTGTGCCATATATTTCCAACTGCTTCTTGGATTTTAGGTAGTCTGGATCTTTTGGGCAGTCTTCCTGCACTTTCTGAAGGATTGAATTTAAGGAATAAGGAGTCATAATGTAAATGTTTTATGAAATTACAGACTCAGAATACACTGGCTCTTGGTTGCTTTAGGCAATTTACCCAATCATGCAAAATACATACTTTTCACCTCGACTCCACAAAGCACTTTCAAGAATCATCAAAATTCCACACTAGCTTTTTGATCCTTATTTCAGAGAGACAATATAGTTGATTACTCTAAAAGCCGATTCACACTGAAGCAGAGGAGCCAGCAAAGAGATGCAGACTGTCTCAGTTGAGCACCTCAAATTAAAGTGTCCAGGTTCAAGAATAAGAATACTAGAGTCAGGACATTATGCTGCAACTTTACAAAACAGTTGCCACACTGTAGGAAAGATGTGATTGTGCTGGACAGAAGGTAGAGATTCACGAGGATGTTGTCTGGATTGTAGTTATGGGGAGAGATTGAACAGGCTGGGTGAAGGAGGCTGAGGGGTGACCTGATAGGGATATATAAAATTATCAGCAGCATAGATAGGATGGTAGTAAAAAAACTCTTTTCCCCCATGGCAGGGGTATCAAAAACAAGAGGGCATAGATTCAAGATGAGAGGAAGGGGTTTAAAAGGGGATTTGAGAGGACATTTTTTTAAAATTAAAAACAGAGTGGTTGATATTTGGAACACACAGCCAGAGAAAGTGGTGGAATCAGACAGAACTACTACATTTAAGAAGCATTTAGAGAGAGACGTAAATAGGCATTGCAGAGAAGAGCAAATGGGATTAGTACAGATGGACAAAAAGGTTGGCATGGACATGGTGGGCTGAAGAACCTGTTTCTGTGCTGGGCAATACTAACTAATTACTACATTCAGGGAACCGATAGACCTGTGACAATGAAACTTCAACTGTCCAATGATCTGACTTCCTTTACAAAGAAAACATTCAAAGCTGGTCACCTACAGTTTTGCTCAGTAAGTGGTATTTGTATTATACGGTAGAGCCACCATTTAACTTGAGGGTTACCAAAATCAAAAGAATAGCATACCATCTTCCCAAGAAAGGAGAATTACCCAGGTAGGGGCCGTGACAGTAATTCAGATTTTACAACAAAGAAAATGGAACAAGTCCTTTTACAAAATTCAAACAGATCATCCACATGGTGACCTAGATTAAAAAAGTATAAAATAACATGGAACAAACTCACTTACTTTTACAGAATTGTAGAAAGCTTCAAATACACCAACACTCTTTGCACTGAGCTGGAGGCTAACGGCACCATCCATGGTCAAGGTGATACCCTGGTGTTGGATGGGTTCTTTACTGGATAAAATAATCACTCCAGACAGTGCTTCCTGCAACAACAAGATTACAGATCAAGTCTTGGCAGTGTACAGTTCAATTCACAACACACTGCAAGTATTCCCTTATGTATGAAGAGGTTATGTTTGATATTGGGAAAACTTTTAATGAAAAATGTTTTTATTGAGTTATTTCAGTTCAATAGCTATAGGAACCTTCCAAGTTCAAAAATTAAACCCTTGAAATATATTAACACACATATCCAAAACATTACTGTGTTATTTTTATTAACAAATTAAAACTTAAGTTCATTCATTATGTACATTTCCAGGGCGCACACTAAGTGAAACATTCAAGATCCTGAGTCCTAACAGGTTCAACAGATTGTCACAGTAGAGAACTTTGAACTAAGAGGTCGTTATCTTAAGATAAGCCTTCCTCCATTAGAGAGATACGAGAGACTGCAGAATCGGGAATCTGAAGCAAAATAAAACAAGCTGCTGGAGGAACTCAGTGGGTCAAGCAGCATCTATAGGGATGAGAGATGGAATTGTCGACATTTCGACAACTGCTCCCTACCCCACCCATGCTGCTTGACCTACTGAGTTCCTCCAACAGTTTGTTTTAGATCCATAAGAGATGAGGTGACACTTTTACCATGAGGTTTAAAAAACTTCTGAACTGTCTTCTCATAGGGACAATGTAAACAAAACCTTCTCTGTGGCAAATTCTTGATAAATAAAGGGGTGAAAGATTATCACAATTAGGTAGGCATGTAGAGTTAAGGTAGCAATCAGGTCAGCCACTAATAAGAGAGCAGGGTCGAGGGAAGCTGAGTGTTCTTTTCTGCTCCTAATTCATAGTGGCTTTGTATATCAAGGTAGCAACTCCTAAGACCTGTTTTACTCACACCGTGCCTGCTTCCTATTGATAGCTACAAACAATCTGCTGGAGGAACTCAGCAGGTCAAGCAGCATTTGAGAGGGGAAAGGAATTGTCAACGTTTAGGGTCAAAACCCCACATCAGCCTCTCCTATCGATAGCTTTTGTCAGCCACCAAGTTCGAAAACATTCATCTGTTGTCACCCTCTACCTTAGAGTGTTCTTGCTCAGAGCTTCAATGCATCTCAAGGTACAATTGCGTATTTCTATGAACTCAGTCTTTTGTCTCTTCTATATCAACGTGACCCATTATGTTCTGTGTACCTCTGATTAACTATCCCAGAAAACCTCATGGTCACGTCACATTTGTTGTCTGTCGCAAACACTGAACAAATATGTACCCACATACATATAACCAGTGTTTGGATGAACGCTGTGGGTTGTGCAAGTATCACATTAAGTGGCTGCTGTCTACACAAACATACCAGTTAGTTTTATGAGGCAGTTACATTAAGTAGTTGCAGTCTGTGTAAATATCATGCTGCTGCCATTCTAATCAATAAATGTTTTATTGACACAGGTGTGTCCTGACAATTCAATTGCTTATTATGTTGATAATGTCAATAGAAGACTGCTGTTAGACATCAGCAGAAATAGTTGAAGGTAGTGCTCCTTTATTATCAATGATTCCTATTACCTATACCTTCTCTGACCATCTGTCAGGCCCCAGTCCCCAGACACACACACCCCTCACCAGGTTCTGGTTAAATAAGATACAATAGGTCATACTAAAATCATCCCCAACCATGTCACTTTTTGGACTTAATTGACGTTAGCTATGTGGTGTGCCCTTAGTGGTTTTGTACTGAGGGAAAGGTTGTTGTCATGACACCATGCAACTTATTGGATATTGTTACAATTTTCTTTGACTACTAATTTCCAAGCAATCAAATAAAATTTTGAAAATCCATCAATAATCTTACTTGATGAACTTAATAAAAATTATCCATGAGCGACATGACAAGCTGGCTGTATGATTCACAACCACTGCAACTTGCTCCAAGCCCTTGGGTTGCACTGTTTGCTGACAAGTGCTACTATCTGCGGTTGTTGTTTTGCCTTTGGTTCATCATGTACAGTGGCATGCAAAAGTTTGGGCACCCCGGTCAAAATTTCTGTTACTTTGAATAGCTGAGTAAAAGATGACCTAATTTCCAAAAGGCATAAAGTTAAAGATGACACATTTCTTTACTATTTTAAGCAAGATTACTTTTTTTATTTCCATCTTTTACAATTTCAAAATAATAAAAAGGAAAAGGGCCCGAAGGAAAAGTTTGGGCACCCTGCAGCCATGTTTCTGTACCTGCCATTATTTGTGCAGTTATTTCCCACTTTTTACAAACTGCCAGCACCAATGATTAACATGTCACATGCAAAATAAAATTTCCTCAACTTCAAAGTATGCCATACATACCTTCAGAGTACCAAATGCACTAACACAATTCCAAAAAAAATCTATATGTAGACTCACTGTCAGTTTTCGAGTTTCTTTCTGCAGCAAAAGTATTTGACTGTTTTCAATCACAGTCATAGAAGACAATGAACAAATTTGAGGAAATCATAAAAGTACCAAACTACTTCATTAGGTGCAGTCAGTCAGCTACATTGCAATATCCTGCCTTGAACATTGTGTCACAGACTATGAACCGATCCACTTCGGCACCATCTGTCCATCACCCCTTTTCTTTTGCTGTAGTTTTCTCTAGCCACATAGAATACAACCTGAAAGATCAAAAGCCTGAAACATCAGGTCTGTTTATCTTCCAACCGAAGCTCCCTGGCCTATTAGACATTTCTAACACTCTCCATATTTATTTCAAATTTCCATTATCTGCAGTATCTCACGTAGCACAATAGATCTGTTTTACCATTCAACATCCTCACAAAGTTAAATCAATACGTAATGTAATACAACTAGAATGTCCAAAACCCAGGACAAGCTCCCCTTCCCAGATCACGCATAACAGCTGAAAAACATCGTCATAAATTCGCTTTGACACAGAAACGATCACTGTATAAGTTATAATTCACAACATTATTCAGTTAGGACCAGAACCTTACAGTAACTTTAAGTGAAACCTGAAGACCTCAAACTGCAGTAACCAGACCTCTCCCGGCCCGCTGCTCCACAAGCTCCGCCGGTTCAAAGGGCGTTTCCAAGGAGTTGACGTGGCAGCAGCTCCATTTGAAAACAATTGGGTCGCCTTCAGCCGGCGCTGCCGCGCTTCGCCAGTGGGGGCGCGGCGTCTGCAAGCGCGGCCGCCGGGTGATGGGCGGCCCCGCCCCCCCCCGTGACGTGTCTGTCCCCACCCTCC